>RXID01014732.1:112058-121722 GCA_005019695.1 Trichopus zeylanicus subsp. travancoricus
GTAGTGGTAGTAATTGGAGTAGCAGTTGTTCTAGAAGCAGAATTGATAGTGGCAATAGTAGTAGTTGTTGTAGTAGTACTAGTTGTTGTAATAATAGTAGTAGTAGTAGTAGTCGCAGTCGTAGTAGTGGTAGTAGTAGCAATAGTTGTAGTTGTTGTAGCAGTGGCAGTAGTAGTGGTAACAGTAGTAACAGTACTAGTAGCAGAAGTAGTAGTAGTAGGAAAAGTGGTTGTTGCAGTAGCAGTAGCAGTAATAGTAGTTGCAGCAGCAATAGTAGTAATATTAGTAGTAGTAGTAGTAGTTGAATTAAAAGTAGTAGAAGCAGTACTAGCAGTAGTTGCAGTAGTAGTAGCAGTAGAAGATGTAGTAATAGTAGTAGTTGCAGCAGTTGCAGCAATATCAGTAGTAGCTGTAGTAGCGGTAGTAGCAGCAGTAGCAGTAGTAGTAGTTGTAGCAGTTGTAGCAGTAGTTGCAGCAGCAGCGGTATTAGTAGAAGTAGCAATAGTTGAAGCAATCGTAATAGTAGTAGTAGTAGCAATAGTGGTAGTAGTAGCAGTAGTAACAGGTGTAGTAGTTGCAATAGCAGTAGGAGAAGTAGTTGTGGCAATAGTCGTAATAGTAGTAGCTGTTGTAGTATGAGTAGTAGTAGTTGTGGTAGTTATTATTTCAGAAGTAGTAGTAGTAGTAGCAGTAGTCGTAATAGTAGTAGCTATTGTGGTATTAGGAGTAGTAGTAGCTGTGGTAGTTATTGTTTGAGAAGTAGTAATAGTAGTCGCTGAAGTAGCAGTAGTAGCAGTACTATTAGTAGAAGTAGTAAAAGTAGTAGCAATAGTAGCAGTAGTAGTATTAGTCGCAATAGTTTTAGTAGTAGTAGTAGTATGAGTAGTAGTAGTAGAAGTAGCAGCAGCAGTTGCAGCAGTAGCACTAGTAGAAGTAGTAGTAGGAGGAGGAGGAGGTGGAGGAGGAGGAGGAGTGGTAGTAGCAGGATAGGTAGTAGTACTTGTTATACTTGGAAAAGTAGTAGTAGCAGGAGCTGTAGAAGCAGTAGTAGTATAGTTGCGGTAGTAGTAGTAGCAGTAGTAGAAGTAGTAGGAGATGTAGTAGTAGTTGTTGTTGTTGTTGTTTTGTAGTAGTAGTAGTGGGAGCAATAGAAGTATTAAAAGTGGCAGTAGTAGTATTAGTAGCAGCATTAGAAGTAGAGTCTATAGTACTAGTAGTAATAGGAGTAGTGGTATTAATAGCCGTAGTAGTAGTAGTAGTGGTGGCACCCGTAGTTGTAGTACTAGTTGCAGCGGCGGCAATAGTAGTAGCAGTAGTAGTAGGAGCCGTAGAAGTCGCAAAAGTAGTAGTAGTAGTAGTAGTGGAAGCAGTAGCTATAGTAGTAGTATAAGTAGTAGTAGTGGTAGGAGTAGCATTACGTATAACAACCCAACTAGTAGCAATAGGTGCACAAATAATAGAAGTAGTAGTAGCAGTAGGAGTAGTACTAGTAATAGAAGAAGTAGCAGTAGTAGTAGTTGTAATAGCTTTGACAGTAGTAATAGAAGTAGTTGGAGAACTAGTCGCATTAGTAGTATAATAGTAGTAGTTGCAGTAGCAGTAGTAGTTGTAGTAGTAGAAATAAGAGTGGTAGTAGTAATAGTAGTTGTAGTAGTTTTTGGTGTTGTAGTAGTAATTGGAGAAGTAGTTGTTATAGTTCCAACATTAGTAGCAGTAATGGGAGTAGTAGAAGTTGTAGCAGCAACAGTAGCAGTAGTAGTAGAAGAAGTAGAAGTTGTACTTGTAGTACTACTTATAGTAGAAGTAGTAGTCATAATAGAAGTAGCAGAAGTAGTTGAAGTAGCGTTACGTGTAGGAAATGATGTAGTAGCAGTAGTAACAAAAATAATAGAAGTAGTAGTAGTAGTTGGAGTAGTAGTAGTAATAGCTATACTAGTAGAAGTAGTAATAATAATAGCAGCAGTAATAGCTATAGTAATAGTAATAGTAGTAGTTGGAGCACTAGTTGCATTAGTAGTAGCTGTAGTAGTAGTTGCGGCAATACTAGTAGTTATAGTAGTAATAATAATAGTAGTAGTAGTAATAGTAGTAGCAGCATCAGTAGTAGTAGTAGCTGCTGCAGTAGCAGTACTAATAGTAAAAGGAGTGGTAGTAATACTTGTAGCAATCGAGTAGTACTAGTAGCAGCAGCAGTAGTAGTAGTTATAATAGTAGTAATAGTAGTAGCAACAATAGTAGTAGTAGTGGTAGTAGTAGTGGTGGTGGTGGTGGTGGTAGTAGTAGTAGTCATTGTAGTAGTAGTAGTATTAGTAGTAGAAGTAGTAGTAGTAGTTGTAGCAGTTTTAGTTATAGTAGTAATAGTAGTAGTAGCAGCAGTAGTAGCAATAGTAGCATTTGTCGTAGCGACTATAGTTGTAGTAGCACTAGTGCTAGCATCAACAGCAGCAGAAGTAGTACTGTTGTTGTAATAGTAGTTGTTGTTGTTGTTGCAAGAGCAGCAACAATACTAGTAGCGGTAGTCACAGCAAATGTAGTTGTTGTAGCACTAGTAGAAACGACAACAGTAGTAGAAGCAGTAGTGTTGTTGTAGCAGCAGTAGTCGCTATAGTAGTAGTAGCTGTAGCAGTAATAGTAGCAACAACAACTATTATTGTGGCTATAGTTGTAGTAGTAGTAGAAGTAGGAGTAGTAGTAATAGCCATAGTAGCAATAGTAGCAATAGCAGTAGCCGGAAAAATAGTAGTGCTAGTAGTAGCTATTGTTGTTGCAGCAAAATCAATAGTAGTAGTAATAGTGGTAGTTTGAGTAGTAATAATAGTAGTAGTAGCAGTTGTACCAGTTGTAGTAGTAGTAGCAGTAGTTGTAGTGTTTGTAGCAGTAGTGGTAGCAATAGAACCAGCCGTAGTACCATGACTAATAGCAGAAGTATTAGTTGTAGGGAAGAAGTAGTAGTAGTAGCAGCTGTAGTATTGGTAGTCTAAGTTTTAGTTCTAGTAGTTGGATTAGTATAAGTAGCAGTAGTCGTAGCAATAGTTGCAGTAGTAGTAGCAGTAGCAGCAGTATTAATAGTAGTAGAAGTTGTAGTAGTACTAGCACTAGCAGTAATATGAGTAGTAGTAATAGTTGTTGTTGTAGTAGTAGTAGTAGCAGTAATTGTAGTAGTAGTAGTAGCAGTATTAGTAGTACCGTTAGTGGTCGTACCAGTAGTAGTAGTTGTAGTATTAGTAATAGTAGCTACAGGAATAGTAGTAGAAGTAGCAGTAGTAGTGGTAGCAGTAGTAGCCATTATAGTAGTCATAGTGCTAGTAGTAGCAATAGCAGTAGCGGTAGTAGGAGTAGTAGTGTAGTTATAGTAGTAGTAGTAGCTGTAGTAGTAGTAGAGGTAGTTGTAGCAATAGTAGCAGCGGTAGCTGTAGAAGAGGTAGTAGTAGCAGTAGTAGCAGCAGTCGTAGTAGTACGAGAAGTAGTAGTAGTTGTTATTGTGGGAAAAGTATTTGTAGTAGTAGTTGTTGTAGCAGTTGTAGTTGTTCTAGTAGTAGTCGTAGTTGTAGTAGTAATAGTAGTAGTAGCAACAGTAATAGTAGCGGTGGTAATAGTAGTGGTAGTAGTTGTAGCAGTAGTAGCAGAAGTAGTAGTAGTAGTCATAGTAGTAGTCATAGTTGTTGTATCTGTAGTCGTAGTAATAGTTGTAGTAGTCGCAGTTTCGGCAAAAGAAGTAGTACTAATAGTAGTTGTAGTGGAAGTAGTACCCGTAGTACCCATAGTAGTAGCGGTGGTAGTTGTAGCCGAAGTAGAAGTAGTCTTAGTAGCAGTAGAAGCAGCAGTAGTATAGTTGTAATAGTGGTAGCACTACTTGAAGTAAGAGGAGAAGTAGTAGTAGTTGTAGTAGATTTAGTAGCAACAATAGCTACAGTAGAAGTAGCACCAGCAATAGTACTAGTAGCAGTAGAAGTGTTAATGGCCATAGTAGTAGTAGTGGCAGTAGCGGTAGTAGTAGCAGTAGTACTAACAATAGTAGTTGTAGTAGTAGTAGCAGCAGAAGTAATAATAGTAGTAGTAGCAGCAGTTGTACCAGTCATAGAAGTGGTCGCAATAGCAATAGTAGTACCAGTATTTGTAGTAATTGTAGCAGTAGCAGTAGTTGTAGTAATAGTAGTAGCAGAAGTACTAGTACTAGTAGCAAAAGTAGTAGTAGTAGGGAAGAAGTAGTAGTAGCAAGAGCAATATTAGTAGTAGAAGTTTTAGTAGTAGTAGTTGGATTAGTAGTAGTGCAGCAGTAGTAAAAATAATTGCAGTTGTAGTAGCAGCAGTAGTAGTTGTTGTAGTTCCAGTAGTAGTAGCAGTAGCAGCAGTATTAGTAGTAACAGAAGTACTAGTACTAGTAGCACAAGTAGTAGTAGTAGGAAAGAAGTAGCAGTAGCAAGAGCAATATTAGTAGTATAAGTTTTAGTAGTAGTAGTTGGATTAGTAGTAGTGCAGCAGTAGTAAAACTAATTGCAGTTGTAGTAGCAGCAGTAGTTGTTGTTGTAGTTCCAGTAGTAGTTGCAGTAGTTGTTGTAGTTGTTGTAGTAGTAGTAGACGTCGTAGTAGTAGTAGTAGACAGCATAGTAGTAGTAGTAGTAGTGGTTGTAGTAGTAGTGACAGTAGTAGTACTAGCAGTAGTATTAGTGATAGTAGTAACAGTTGTAGTAGCAGTAGAAGTAATAGAAGTATAAGTACCAGTAGTAGTAGTAGCAGTCATAGCAGTTGCAATAGCATTAGTTGTAGTAGTAGTTGTTGTTGTATTATTAGTAGTAGTAGCAGCAAGAATAGTAATAGAAGTAGCAGTAGTAGTGGTAGGAGTAGTAGCCATTGTAGCAGTAGTAGTACTAGTAGTAGCAATAACTATAGCAGTAGTAGTTGTTGTGGTAGCAGTAGTAGTAGTAGTTGAAGCAGTAGTAGTACTAGTAGTAGCAATAACTATAGCAGTAGTAGTTGTTGTGGTAGCAGTAGTAGTAGTAGTTGAAGCAGTAGTAGCAGCAGTAGCAGTAGAAAGGGCAGTAATAGTAGTAGCAGCAGCAGTCGTAGTAGTACGAGAAGTAGTAGTTGTTATTGTGGGAAAAGTAGTAGTAGTAGTAGTTGTAGTTGTAGCAGTTGTAGTTGTTGTAGTATTAGTCGTAGTTGAAGTAGTAATAGTAGTATTAGCGGCAAGTGTAGTAGAAATAGTAGTAATAGTTGTAATAGTAGTCATAGTTGTTGTATCTACAGTAGTAGCAGTAATAGTAGTAGTTATAGTAGTAGCAAAACCAGTAGTACTAATAGTAGTAGTAGTGGACGTAGTACCAGTAGTAGTAGTAGCGGTTGTTGTAGCAAAAGTAGTAGTAGTTGTTGTAGTAGAAGCCATAATAATATAGTTGTTATAGTAGTAGTAATAGTAGAAGTAGTAGAAGTAGTAGTAGAAGTAGAAGGAGAAGTAGTAGTAGGAGAAGTAGGAGAAGTAGGAGAAGTAGTATTAGTAGTAATACTAGTAGTATTACTTCTACTGCTACTTCTACTGCAACTACTGCTGCTGCTACTACTACTGTGAATAGTTCTGCTACTATTACTAGTACTACCACAACTACTTCTGCTACTACTATTATTTCCACTACATCAACTTCCATAGCAAATGCTACTAGTACAACAACTACTACTACTACTACTACCGCTACTACTACTGAAGCTACAACTCATAGAACTTGTACTGCTACTATTGCTTCAACTGCCACTGCTACTACTACTAGTACTGTTGCTTCAACTACCACTATTACTACTGCCACTACTACAGCTACTGCTATTACTACGAATGCTACCGCTACTACTATTGCTACTACTACAACTACAACTGTTGTAGCAACTAGTACTACATGTACTACTACTGCTATAACTAATACTAATACTACAACAACAACTACTACTGTTACTACTATTGCTCCTCCTACTACTATTTTATTACTGCAACTACTACTACTTCTGTGACGACATTTGCCACTATTCCTACTAATACTACTGCTACAACTACAAGTATTACTATTAATACAACTACTATTGCTACTACTAATACTTCTACAATCACAACTATGACTTCTACTACTACTTCTGCTACTAGTACTAGTACTAGTACTACTACTACTGCTGCTGCTGCTGCTACTACTACTTCTGCTACTACTACTCCTATTACTACTACTCCTACTACTGCTGCTACTACCATTGCTGCTACTATTACTACTCTACTAATTGTACTACTGCTGCTTTTGCTACTTGTGCTACTATAGCAATTTCAGCTACTTCTCCACCTACTACTATTGCTACTACTACCGGTACTATAGCTACTGCTACAACATCTACTATGACTACTGCAACTACTATTGCTATTACTACTAATACTACCGCTACTACTGCAGCTGTTGTTGCGACTCCTACTATTACTACTTGGGTTGCTACACGTAATGCTACTCCTACTACGACTACTGCTTCTACTATTACTACTACTGCAACTACTACTACTAGTACAGTAGCTGCTACTTCTACTACTACTGCTACTGCTACTACTACTGTTGCTACTACAACTTCTACTATTACTTCTACTACGACTGATACTACTACTACAACTGTTGCCGCTACTCCTACTACGACTACTTCTACTTCTACTACTACTGTTGCTGCTACTACTTCGACAACTTCAACTCTCGGTACTACTACTACTGCTGCTGCTACTACTACTACTATTATTATTACTATTACTTCTGTTGCTACTACTACTACTACTACTCCTATTCCTGCTACTAATATTACTACTAATACAACTACTACAGCTACTACTAGTACTACTGCTACTGCTATTACTAGTACTACTGCTGCTACATTTACTACTACTACTACTACTGCTGCTGCTGCTACTGCTACTTCTAGTACTACTACAACAACTACTACTACTTCTACTACTACTAACGCTACTACTACTTCTACTACTACTATGACTACCATTGCGACTACTATCACTGCTACGCTTACTACTACTCCTACTAATACTGCTACTAGTATTACTACTACTACTACTACTGCAGCTACTACTGCTTCTACTACAGCTAATACTACTACTACTACTACTACTACTACAATAACAATAACAACAACGACTACAACTACTACTACAATAACAACAACTACTAGTACTGCTACTACTACGTCTAATGCTGCTATTACTACTATTTCGACTACTACTATTGGTACTACTACTACCGGTGCTATAATTTCTACTAGTACAACTACTACTTCCACTAGTCTTACTACTATCACTACTACTACTGCTTCTACTATTACTTCTACAAGTACTACTACCCCTACTACTTCTACTAATGCTACTACTGCTACTTCTACTGCTACTGCTACTACAACAACAACCACAACAACAACAACAACTACTACTAGAACTACAACTATTTCTGTTACTATTACTACTACAACAACAACTACAACTACTACTACTGCGGTTCCACTACTGTTACTACTACTACTATAGCTATAACTGCTACCACTACTGCTGCTGCTACTATCGCTACCATTGTTACTACAGCTACAACAACAACTACTGCTACTGCTACTGCAATGGCTATTACTATGACTACTACTGCTAATGCTACACTACTACTGCTGCTTCTACTACTACTACTACTACTACTAGTGCTACAACTACTACTTCTGTTACTAATACTACCACTACTTCTACGACTAGCGCAACTATTACTACTCCTACTACTACTAGTACTGCTACTAGTACTGCTACAACTATTGCTACTTATTTCTCTACTACTGCATCTTCTATCACTGCTCCAACTCCTCCTACTACTACTACAATAATTACCAGTACTACCACTACTACGACTATGACTACAAATAATGATACTACTTCTACTATTTACTAGTAGAACTTCTCCTACTACTATTACTACTACAACTATAACTACTCGTACTGATACTACTACTATTACTAGTACTTCTACTCCTACAACTACTATTGCTACTACTGCTAGTACTTCTATTGCTATTTCTACTACTCCTCCTACTACTACTATTACTACTACTATCGCTAGTATATCTATTGCTGCTCTTACTGCGACGGCTCCTACTACTACACCTACTCCAATGACAACTACAACTACTACTACTATTGCTACTACTACTACTACTACAACTACTGCAACTGCTGCTACTAATACTACTACTGTTGCTACTACTATTACTATACCTACTACTCATATGACTATTACAACTACGACTACAACTACTACTATTACTATTAATACTGTCATTGCTACTACTTCTTTGACCACTATTACTAATGCTACAACTACTTCTACTACTACCACTACTGCTACAACAACTATTACTACTACAACTACTACTTCTACTACTAGTACTACTACTACTACAACTACTTTTACGACTACTACTACTGCTCCTATGACTACTACTACTACTGCTCCTATGACTACTACTACTACTCCTAGTCCTATTACTAGTACTACTATTACTACTTCTTGTACTACTACTATGACAACAACAATTAATACTACTTTTACGACTATTACTACTTCTACTACTACAATGAGTACTACTACTAAAACTACTACTACTTCTGCTTCTACTACTACTACTTAAACTACTACTACCGCTACTACTGCTACAACTACTTCTGCTATTGCCCTTATTGCTACTACAGCTACTACTACTACTACAACAATTGCTACAGCTACTACTACTACTGTTGCTGCTGCTGCAAGTCCTGCTTCAAACACTACCACTCCAACTACTATTATTACTACTACGACTACTACAACTACTAGTACATCTAGTAGTACTTCTATTGCTCCTACTAATACTGCTAGTAATACTACTTCTACTAGTACTACTACTACAACTATTACTACTACAACTACTTCTACTACTACTATTACTATTGCTACCACTGCGACTACTCCTACTGCTACTACTACTACAACTGCTGCTACAACAACAACAACAACTATTGCTCCTACAACTTCTGCTAATCCTCCTCCTCCTACTACTACTAATACTATTACCAATATTACAACTAATTCACCTACCACTACTTTGAATACTATTACCACTCGTGCTACTACTACGACAATGACTACTACAATAACTACACCAACAACAAGAAGAAGAATAACTACTACTACTAATACAACTAGTGCTACTACTACAAAAGCTACTTCTACTATAATAACAACAACAACAACTACTAATACTACTACTACTACTACTACCACTACTACTACATCTAGTTCTACTACTACTGCGATGACTACTACTCAACTACTGCTACAATAATTTCTATTAGCACGACTACTACTCCCACAACTACTACGATTACTACTACCAGAATTCCTACTACAACTACCAATACTCTTGCTACTACTACTACTACCACTACTATTACTCCAACTACTATTACTACTGCTACTACTACTATAGCTACTACTTCTACTACTAGTACTACTCCAACAATAAGCACTACAACTACTGCTACTAGTACAACTACTACTGCTAGTACTACTACTACTCAAACAACTACTACTATTACAACTAGTAACACTACTTCTGCTACAACAACTACTACTAT
>RXID01014733.1:0-126970 GCA_005019695.1 Trichopus zeylanicus subsp. travancoricus
GTAGTAGTAGTAGTAGTAGTATTAGTTGTTGTTGTAATGGAAGGAGTACTAGTAGTTGTTGTTGTTATTATTGTAGTAGTAGTAGTTGTTGTTGTTGTTATTGTCGTTGTAGTAGTAGTTGTTGTTCTTGTTATTGTAGTAGTAGTTGTTGTTGTAGTTCTAGTAGTAGTAGGAGTTGTAGTAGTAGTTATTGTTGTAGTTGTCGAAGTAGTAGTTGTGGTAGTAGTAGGGGGAGTAGTAGAAGTAGTAGTTGTTGTTGTAGAAGTCGAAGCAATAGTAGTAGTTGTGGTAATATTAGTAGTAGTAATGGTAGTAATTCTAGTAGTAGTGGAAGTAGTAGTTGTAGTAGTAGTAGCAGTCAAAGTAGTATTAGTAGTAAGTGTAGTAATAGTAGTAGTTCTAGTAGTAGTAGCAATAGAAGTAGTATTAGTTGAAGTAGTACTAATGGTAGTAGTAGTAGAAGTAGCTGTAGCAGGACTAATAGTAGTAGTTGTAGTAGTATTAGAAGTTTTAGTAGTTGTGGCTGTCGCAGTGGTAGTAGCTATAATAGCCATTGATGTAGTAGTAGCAGTAGTATTAGTAGTATTTGTAGGAGTATTAGCAGTATATGTGGTAGTAGTAGTTGGTGTTGCAATAGCAGCAGTAGCAGCAGGAATAGTAGTAGCAGTAGCAGTAGCAGTAGTAGTGTAAATAAGCTATAGTTGTATTATTTGGTGGAGTAGTAGTATTTGTTGTAGTAGTAGTAGTCGTAGTAGTAGTCGCAGTAGTAGTCGCAACTGTTGTTGCAGTATTAGGAGTAGCTGTAGTAGTAGTAGTTGTAGCAAAACTAGTAGGAGTAGTAGTAGTAGCAATAGTAGATGAAGTAGTAGTAGGAGGAGTAGTAGTAGTGGCAGAAGTAGTAGTAGTATTAGTAGGAGTCATCATAGTAGTTGTAGCAATTGTTGTTGTTGTTGTTGTAGTAATAGTATTAATAGTAGCAGTAATAGCGGTAGTTGTAGTACTAGTAGTGGTAGCAGCAGTAGTAGCAATAGTAGTAATGGGACTAATAGTGGTAGGAGTAGTAGGATTCGTAGTAGTAGAAGTAGCTATATTAGTAGTAGTAGTGGCAGTAGTTGTTGTTGTTATTGTTGTAGGGGTTGGAGTAGAAGTAGAAGTAGAAGTAGCTGTAGTAGTAGCGGTAGTAGTAGTAGTAGTAGTCGGGGTAGTAGTGGGAGTAGTAGTAGTTGGAGTAGTGGTACTAGTAGTAGTAGTAGGAGTTGAAGTAGTAGTTGTAGTTGGAGTTGGAGAAGAGTAGTAGTTGCAATAGTAGAAGAAGAAGCAGTAGTTGTTGTTGTAGCTGTAGTAGTACTACTAGTGGATGTTGTAGCAATAGCGCAGCAATAGTAGTACTTGTACTTGTAGGAGGAGGAGTAGTAGTAGTACTAGTAGACATAGTAGTAGGAGTAGTGGTAATAGTAGTAGTAGTAGTAATAGTATTTGGATTAGTTGCAGAAACATTAGTAGTAGTAGGACTATTGTTAGTTGTAGTACTAGTAATAGGAGTTGGAGTAATAGTTGTCACAGAAGTAGTAGTAGTTATAGTAGTAGCCGTAGTTGCAGTAGCAAAAGTAGGAGTAGGAGTAGCAGTAGCAGTAATAGGAGTAGGAGTAGTAGTGCTAGTAGCAGGAGTAGGAGTTGGAGTAGGAGTAGTAGGAGTAGGAGTAGGAGTAGTAGTAGTAGTAGTGGTGGTTGCAATAATAGTAGTAGTATTAGTAGTAATAGTAGTAGTAGCAGTAGTCGTAGGAGTGGTAGGCATAGTATTAGTAGTATTAGGAGTAAGAATAGCAGGAGAAGGAGTTGTAGTAGTTGGAGTAGTATACGTAGTAGTAGTTTTACTTACAGTAGTAGGAGTAGGAGTAGTTGTATGATTGCTTATAGCAACCGTAATAGATTTAGAAGTTGTTGTAGTAGTAGTAATGGCAGTAGTTGTTGTAGTAGCAGTAGTATTACGAGTAGTAGGAGTAGGAGTCATAGTAGTTGGAGTAGCAGTAGCAGTAGTAGTAGCAGTAGTAGTAGCAATAGGAGTTGCACTAGGAGTATTAGAAGTAGGAGGGGTTGTAGTTGTAGTAGTAGTAGTAGTTGGTGTAGCAGTAGTAGTAGTTGTTGTCATTGCAGTTGTCATAGTAATAGCATAAGTTGTTGTAGGAGTATTATTATTATTATAATTATTATTAGTAGTAGTAATAGTAGTAGTACTAGTAGTTGTAGTAGTAGTAGAAGTAGTAGTAGAAGTGGCAGTAGCCTAAGTGGTTGGAGCAGTAGCAGCAACAACAACAATAGTGGTTATAATAGCAGTAGTAGAAGTCGTAGTAGTAGTAGTAGTGGGAATAGCAGCAGCAGTGATAGTAGTAAGAATAGTAGTAGCATAAGGAAGTTCAGTTGTAGTAATAGTAGTAGTAGTTGTTGTTGTAGTACTAGTAGTGGTAGTAGTAGGTGCAATAGTAGTAGCAGTAGTAGTAGTACTAGTACTAGCAGGAGAAGTAGTGGCTGTAGTAGTAGTAGGCATAGTACTAGTAGAATTAGTACTAGTAGTAGGAGTTATAATAGTAGCACTGGTAGTAGTAGTAGTAGTATTAGTAGCGGCATTAGTAGCAATAGTAGCAAAAGCAGTTGCACTAGCAGTAGTAGTGGTAGTAGTATTAGTTGTTGTTGTTCTTGTTATTGTATTAGTAGTTGTTGTTGTTATTGTAGTAGTAGTTGTTGTTGTTCTTGTTATTGTATTAGTAGTTGTTGTTGTAGTTCTAGTAGTAGTAGTAGTAGTAGTAGTAGTAGTAGTTGTTGTTGTTGTTGTTGTTGTTGTTGTAGTAGCAGTAGTTGTTGTAGAAGTAGTAGTTGTGGTAGTAGTAGGGGGAGTAGTAGAAGTAGTAGTTGTTATTGTAGGAGTAGAAGCAATAGTAGTAGTAGTGGTAATAGTAGTAGTGGAAGTAGTAGTTGTAGCAGTAGTAGCAGTCAAAGTAGTAGTAGTAGCCGTAGGAATAGTATTAGTAGTAATAGTAGCAGCAGTAGTAATAGAAGTAGTAGGAGTAGTTGTAGTATTAGTTGAAGTAGTACTAGTAGTAATAGTAGTAGAAGTTTTCGT
This sequence comes from Trichopus zeylanicus subsp. travancoricus, assembly GCA_005019695.1. Taxonomy (NCBI): domain Eukaryota; kingdom Viridiplantae; phylum Streptophyta; class Magnoliopsida; order Dioscoreales; family Dioscoreaceae; genus Trichopus; species Trichopus zeylanicus. The sequence continues at coordinate 3,119 of RXID01014733.1, forward strand.
AGTAGTACATATAATAGCCATTGCTGTAGTAGCTATAGTAGCAGTAGTAGGAGTAGTAGTAGCAATAGGAGTTGCACTAGGAGTAGTAGAAGTAGTAGTAGTAGTTGTTGTTGTAGCAGTTGTACTTATTGCTGTCATTGTAGTTGTCGTAGTAATAGCACAAGTTGTAGTAGGAATATTATTATTATTATTATTATTAGTAGTAGTAATAGCAGTAGTAGTAGAAGTAGTAGTAGTCTCAGTGGTAGGAGCAGGCAGTAACACCAGCAGCAATAATAGTGGTTATAATAGCAGCAGCAGCAGCAGTAGTAGTAGTAGTAGTAGTATTTGTACCAGCAGCAGTGATAGTAGTAACAATAGTAGTAGCATTAGGAGGTTCTGTTGTTGTAATAGTAATAGTAGTTGTTGTTGTTGTTGTAGTAGTAGTAGTGCTAGTAGTAGGTGCAGTAGTAAGAGCAGCAGTAGTACTAGTAGGGGCAGGAGAAGTAGTGGTAGTCGTAGTAGTAGTAGGCATAGTACTAGTAGAATTAGTAGTAGTTGTAGGAGTTGTAATAGTAGCACTGGTAGTAGTAGTAGTATCAGTAACGGCATTAGTAGCAGCAGTAGTAGAAGTAGTAGCACCAGTTGTAGTAGTGGTATTATCAATAGTATAATTATAGTACCAGTTGTAGCAGCAGCAGTAGCAGAAGCAGTAGTAGTTGTAGTTTTAGTAGTTGTACTTGTAGTTGTTGTAGGAGTAGCAATACTAATGCTAGTAGTAATCATAGTAGCGGCATGAGTTGTAGTAGTAATAGTCATATTATTAGTAGTAGTAGTGGCACTAGAAGTAGTAGTGGTAGTAGTACTAGTAGTAGTAGTAGTAGTAGTAATAGTATTGGAAGCATCAGTGGTAGTAGGTGTAGTAATGGTAGTAGTAGTCAAAGCAGTAGTGGTTGCAGTAGTGGTACTAGTAGTTGCCGTAGTGGCAGTGGTAGCAATAGTAGTAGTTGTAGCAGTCCTAGTAGTAATTGTAGCTGGAGTAATAGTACTAGTTCTTTTTATGGTAGTCGCCGTAGCAGTAGGAGTAGTCATAGTAGTAGTAGTGGCAGTAGTAGTAGTAGAAGTTGTTGTGATAGAATTAGTAGTTGTTGTAGTAGTAGTAGTAGTGGTGGTAGTAGTATCCGTACAAGTAGTAGCAACAGTATTAGTAGTAGTTACTATAGTAGTAGCCGTAGCAGTAGTAGTAGGAGGAGGAGTAGTAGTAGTAGTTGTTGTGGATATAGTTGCATCAGTAGTAGTAGTTGTAGCAGTAGCAGTAGTAGTAGTGGTAGTAGTAAGAGTAGTATTAGTAGTAGTCACAATAGAAATAGTAGAGTAGTAGTAAGAGTAGTAGTAGCAGTAGGAGTAGCAGTAGTAGTCGTAGGAGTAGTAGCAGTATTAGTAGTTGCATTAGTAGTAGTAGGAGTAAGAGTAGTTATTGCAAGAGTAGTAGTAGTGGTAGTAGCAGTAGTGGTAGTAGTATTAGTTGTAGTAATCAGAGTAGAGTTGTTGTGAAAGTAATCATAGTAGTAGTAGTATTTGTTGTTGCATAGTAGCAGTAGTAGAGGTAGTAGTAGTAGTAGTAGTAGTAGTATTGGTAGTAATAGTAATAGTAGTAGCAATAGTAGGAGTAGTAGTAGAAGTAGCAGCAGTTGGAGTAGTAGTGATTGTAATAGTAGAAGTCGTATTAGTAGTAGTAGTCGTAGTAGTTGTAGTAGTAGTAGTAGTAGTAGTAGTAGCAGTAGTAGTAGTAGCAGTTGCAGTAGTAGTAGTAGTAGGTGTAGCTATAGTAGCTGTAGTAACAGTAGTAGCAGTTGTAGCTATAATAGCGGTAGTAATAGTAGTTGTAGTAGTAGTAGTAATAGTAGCGATTGTTGTCATTGTGGCAGTAGTAATAGTAGTAGTTGTTGTAATAGTCATTGTAGTAGTAGTTGTAGTAGTAGTAGTAGTAGTAGTTGTTGTAGTAGTAGTTGTTGTTGTTATTGTTATTGTTGTTGTTGTTGTAGTAGTAGTAGTCATAGTCGTATTAATAGTATTGGTAGTGGAAGTATTAGTACAGTTGTAGGAGTAGTGGTGCTAGCTGTATTAGTTGTTGTAGTAGCAGAATTTGTATTAATTGTAGTAGTAGTAGTAGTGATAGCCATAGTAGTAGGAGTAGTAGTAGTAGTTGTAGGAGTAAAAGTTGTATTCGTGGAAGTAATTGTTGTATTACGAGTAGCAATAGTTGCAGTAGGTGTCGTAGTAGTGGTGGTAGCAGTAGCAGTAGTTTTAGTTGTAGGAATAGCAGTAGTTGTATGAGTAGTAGTAATTGAATTTGTAGTAGTTGTGGTATTTGTATAGTAGGAGGAGCAATAGTAGTAGTAGTATAGGTAGCAGCAACAACAGAAGCAGCAGAAGGAATAATAGTAGTAGTAGTAGTAGTAGTTTAAGAAGTAGAAGTAGTAGTAGGGTAGTTGTAGTAGTACTAATAGCGATAGTAGTAGTAGAAAAAGTTGTAGTAGTAGTAGTAGCACTAGTAGTAGAAGTTGTAGTAGTAGTAGTTGTTGTTGTTGTTGGAGTAGTGGTTGTAGTATAAGTAGTAGGAGTAGGAGTAGTATTAGTAGTGATAGTAGCAATAGTTGTAGTTGTAGTAGTAGTAATAGTTGTTGTAGTAATAATTGTTGTCGTATTAGTAGTTTCAATAGCTGTAGCAGTAATAGTAATCGTAGTAGTAGTAGGAGTAGAAGTACAACTAGTTGTAGAAGTAGTGAGAGTAGAAGTAGTAATTGTGGTAGTAGTAGAAGTAGTAGGTGAAATAGCAATAGAGGTAGCAGAAGTAGCAGTAGTAGCAGTAGTTAGAGTAGTAGTAGTAGTAGTTGTTGCAAGAGCAGCAGCAGCAGTAGTTGTTGTAGTAGCAGTAGTAGCAATAATAATAGTAGTATTAATAATAATAGTAGTCATACGAGTACAAGTAATAGCAGTACTAATAGTAGCTCCTGCAACAATACTTGTAATATTTGTAGTAGCATTCCTAGTAGTAGTAGCAGCAACAGCAGTAGTAGTACTAGTAGTGGTAGTAATAGTAATAACACCAGTAGCAGTAGTGATGGTGGTAGTAGTAGTACTAGTAGTACTAGTAGCAGTAGCTACAGTAGTAGTATTAGTATAAGTAGTTGTTGTTGTTATTGTTGAAGTAGTAGTAGTAGTAGGAGTAGTAGTAGTAGGAGGAGGAGGAGGAGTAGTAGTAGTATTAATAGTAGTCGTAGTAGTAGTAGTAGTAGTAATAGCAGCAGCAGCAGCAGTAGTAGTAGTATTTGTGTTAGCCGTAGTAGTATTAGCAGTATTTGTTTTAGTAGTAGTATTAGTAGTTGTAGCAAATGAAGTTGTTGTTATTATCGCAGTAGTAGTAATAGTAGTAGTAGTAGTCATTGTAGTTATAGCAATAGTAGCTGTCACAATAGTAGTAGCAGCAGTAGTTATTGCAAGAGTAGCAGCAGTAGTAATAGTTGTAGTGGTAGCAGTAGTGTAGCAAATGTAGTTGTAGTTGCACTAGTAGCTGTTGCAATAGCAGTCGAAGTAGTTGTGTTGTAGTAGTAGTAGTATTTATTGTAGTAGTAGTTGTAGTAGTAGCAGTAATAGTAGCAGTAGCAGAAGTTGTTGTAGCTGCAGTTATAGTAGTACTAGAAGTGGTAGCAGCAGTAGGAGATGTAGTACTAAAAGCAGTAGTAGTAGTAGCAGTAGTTGTAGAAGTAATTGTTATAGAAGTAGTAGTAGTAGTTGTAGGTTTGGTAATAGGAGTAGTGGCAATTGTAATAATAGTAGTAACTGTATTATGAGTGGTAGTAGGAGTAATAGTAGTTATAGTAGTAGTAGTAGTAGGATTAGGAGCAGACGTAGTAGCAGTAGTAGTAGTAGCAGTAGTAGTAGCAGTTGTAGTAGTAGTAGTAAAAGTAGTAGTAGTAGCAACAGTAATAGGAGTAGTAGTACGAGTAGTTGTAGAGGTAGTAGCAGTAGCAGCAGTGATGGTAGTAGTAGTCATCGTAGTTTTCGTAGTAGTAGCAATAGTAGCAGTTGTAGAAGTAGTAGTAGTAGTAGTAATTGTGGTAGGTGTATTTGGAGTAATAGTAGTAGTAGAAGAAATAGTAGTGGCAGTAGTAACAGCAATAGTAGTTGTATTAGTACAAGTAATAGTAGTAGAAGTAATTGTAGTAGTACTAGTAGCAATCGTGGCAATAGCAGCTGCAGTAGCAATAATACCAGTAGTAGTAGTTGAAGTAGTTGTAGTAATAGTAGTAATAGTAGTAGTAGTAGTAGTAGTAGTTGGAGTAGTAGGAACTGTTGGAGTAGTAGTAGGAGTAAAAGTAGTAGTAGTAGTAGTATTAGCAGTAGTAGTAGTAGTTGTGGTAGTAGTAGTAGTAGGAGTAGTAGTAGTTGTAGTAGAAGTTGCAATAGTAGTAATAGTAGTAGTGGAAGTCGTAGTATCAGTAATAGTAGTAGTACTAGTGATAGTTGTAATACTAGTTGTATTAGTAGTAGTAGTAGTAGCAACAGTAGTAATAATTATAGTAGTAGCAGTAATAATAGTAGTAGTACTATTAGTAATAGCAGTTTTCGAAATTGGTGTATTAGGAGGAGGAGCAGTAGTAGTGAAGGTAGTAGTAGTTGTAACAGTAGTAGATGTAGTAGAAGTAGTAGTTGTAGTTGTAGTAGTAGTGGGAGTAGCAGTAGTAGTAGTAGTTGTTGTTGTTGTTGTAGCAGTGGCAGCAATAGTAGCAGCAGTAGTAGTAGTAGCAGCAACAGCAGCAGCAGCAGTAGGAGTAGTAGTAGTAGTAGTGGTATTAGTAATAGTAGTTGTAGTATTAGTAGTTGCAGTAGCAGTAGTCTTACGCATTATAGTAGCAGGTGTAGTCATACTAGTAGTAGTAGTTGTTGTTGTTGTAGTAGTAGTGGTAGTAGTAGTAGTAGTTTAGGTACCAATAGTGGTAGTACTAATAGGTGTAGGTGTAGTAGTAGTACTAATAGTAGTAGTAGTAGTAGTTATAGAAGTAGTACAAGTAGTTGGCGTAGTCGTAGTAGTTGTAATACTCATAGTAGTAGTAGTAGCGGTAGTATTAATAGCAGTAGATGTAGTAGTAGCAGTAGTAGTAGTAGCAATAGTAGAAGTAGTTGTAGGATCCGCAATAGTAGAAGTTCTAGTTGTAGAAGTAGTAGTTGTAGTAGTAGTAGTACTGGGAGTAGGAGTAGTAGTAGTAGAAGTAGCTATAGTATAAGTTATAGTAATAGTAGTAGTACTATTTGTAGTACTGGTAGTAGAAGTATTAGGGTAGTAGTAGTAGTAGTCTAGTAGTATTAGTAGGTGTAGTAGGAAAATTTTTATTAATTGTAGTAGTAGTAGTAACAGTCATTGCAGTAGGAGTAGTTGTATTAGCCGGTGCAGTAGTAGTTGCAGTAGTAATAGTACGAGTAGCAACAGTAGCAGTATTAGTAGAAGTAAGCGTAGTAGTAGAAGTAATATTAGTAGCAGTAATAGTAGTAGAAGTAGAAGTAGTATTAGTTGTAATAGTTGTGTAGTAGTATTAGCAGTAGTAATAGGAGTAGTAGTCATAGTAGTAGTGGTAGTTGTAGTAGTAGTAGTAGTAGAAGTAGGCTCAACAGCAGTAGTTGTAGCAGTAGTAGTAGTAGTAGCGGTATGAGTAGCAGTAGCAATAATAGCAGCAAATGAAATAGTTGTAGAAGAAGTAGTTGCAGCAGTAGTAGTAGTAGTTGAAGAAGTAGTTGTAGTGGTAATAGTGTATGAGCAGTAGCAATAGTTGTTGTAGTAGTAATTGTTGTAGTAGCACTAATAGCGATAGTAGTAGTAGTAGAAATTGTAGTAGTAGTTGTTGTTATAGTGGTAATAGTGGTAGCGGTAGTTGTAGTTGTAGTAGTTGTAGTATGAGTAGTAACAGGAATAGGAGTAGTAGTGGAAGTTGTAGTAGCAATAGTTGCAGTTGTAGTAGTAGTAATAGTAGTAGCGGTATTACTAGCAGCAGTAGTTGCAGTAGTATTAATAATCATAGTAGTAGTAGGAGTAGTTGTAGAATTAGTGGTAGTAGCAGTAGTAATAGAAATAGTAGTAATAGTAGTAGTAGCAGCAGCAGCTGTATCAGCAGTAGTAGGACTACTAGTAGTAGTAGGAAAACTAGCAGTAGATGTAGTTGTTATAGTAGTAGTAGTAATAGTATTAGTAGTAGTAGTAGTAGTAGTGATAGCAGTAGTAGAAGTAGTACAAGTGGTAGTCGTTGTAGTACAAGCAGCAGCAGCAGCAACAGTAGTAACTATCGTAGTTGTAGCAGTAGTGTTGCAGTAGTACTAGCAATAGTAGCAAAAAAAGTAGTTGTTATCATCCCAGTAGTAGTAGTAGTAGTAATAGGATTAGTAATACGAGTGGTATGAAAAGTTGCAGTAGATGTAGTAGATGTCGTAGCAGAAATAATAGTAGATGTAGTAGCAGTAATAGTAGTAGTAATAGTAGTAGCAAAAATAGTAGTAGTAGTAGTAGTAGTTGGAGCAGCAGTCGTAGTAGTTGGAGAAGGTGTAGTAGTTGTTATTGTGGAAAAAGTAGTAGTAGTAGTTATCGTAATTGTAGTTGTGGTTGTAGTAGTGCTCATAGTTGTAGTAGTAATAGTTGTAGTAGCAACAGTCGTAATAGTAGTAGCCGCAGTTGTAGCAGAAGTTCTAATAGTAGTCATAGTTGTTGTATATGCAACAGTAGTAGTAGTAGAAATAGCATTAGTAGTAGTAGTAATAGTAATAGCAGTATAGTTGCAGTAGTAGTAGTAGTAGTAGTAGAAATAGTAGTAGTTGCAGTAGTAGCATTAGCAATAGCAGCAGTAGTCGTAGTAGTAGGAGTAGTAGTAATAGTAGTAGAAGAAGCAGTTGCTACAGTAGTAGTTGTAGTAGAAGTAGTAGTATTAGTAGTATTAATAGCCGTAGTAGTTGTAGTAGTAGTAGCAGTAGCAGTACCCGTAGTAGTACTAGTATTTGCAGCCACTATAATAATACTAGTAGTAGTAGTAGTAGTAGTAGTAGCTGCAGAAGTAGTAGTAGTGGTAGAAGTAGTAGAAGTAGTCTCAACAATAGAACTAGTAGTAGTAGCAGTAGTCGTAGTAGTAATAGCAGCAATAGCTGTAGTAGTTGTAGTAGTTGACGTCGAAGTACCAGTAGTAGTAGAAGTAGAAGTAGTGGATGTTGTAGCAGCAAAAGTAGTAGTAGCAGAAGCAGAAGTAGTTGTAGTAGAAACAGTTGCTGTAGTACTAGTAGTAGTAGTAGTTGAAGTAGTAGTTGTAGTAGAATAAGTTGTAGTAGTAGTAGGAGGAGTAGCATTACGTGTAGCAACCCAAGTAGTGGCAATAGTAGCTGAAATAATAGAAGTAGTAGCAGTAGTAGGAGTAGTAGCTGTAGCTATACTAGTAACAGAAGTAACAGTAGTAGAGAAAGAAGTAATAGTAGTAGTAGTAGCATTAGCAGTAATAGTGTTAGCAATAGTGGTAGTTTTCGCAATAGTAGCAGTAGTAGCAGTTGTAGCAGTAGCAGTAGTAGCAGCAATGATAGTATAAGTAGAAGTAATAGTTGTTAATGTAGTAATAGTAGTAGTAGTAGTATTAAATTTAGTTGTAGAAGTAGGAGCAGTAGTAGTAGAAGTAGTAGTGATCGTTATTGTATCTACAATAATAGTAGTAGTAGCAGCAATAGCAGCAGTAGTAGTATTGTTGAAGTAGTAATAGTAGCAGTAGTAGAAATAGTAGTAGTAGGAGTAGTATTAGTAGTAGCAGAAGTAGTAGTAGGAGTAGTATTAGTAGTAGCAGAAGTAGTAGTAGTAGTATTAATAGCCATAGTCGAAGTAGCAGTAGTAGTAGCAGTAGTAGTTCCCGTAGTGGCAGTATTAGTTGCAGCAGGAGAAACAGCTGCACTAGTGGTAGTAGTAGTAGCAGTAACAGAAGTAGTGGTAGCAGCAATAGTAGTCGTAGTTGTAGTAGTAGTAGTCATAGTAGTAGTAGCTGCAACAGTAGTAGTAGTAGTCGTAGTAGTAGTAGTAGCAACAACTATAGTAGTTGTACTACCAGCATCAGTAACAGTGGTAGTTGTAGCAGAAGTAGTAGGACTAGTAGTAGTAGAAGCAGTAGCCGTATAGTTGTAGTAGTCATAGTAGTGGTACAAGAAGTAGTAGGAGAAGTAATACTAGTTGTAGTAGATCTAGTAGCAACATTAGGTAGAGCAACAACAGTAGTAGTAGTAGTAGTAGTAGTAGTACTAGTAGTAGCAAAAGTAGTAGTAGTACTGTTAATAGCCATAGTAGTAGTAGCAGTTGCAGCAGTAGTAGTACCAATACTAGTAGTAGAAGTAGCAGTAATAGTAGTAGTAGTAGTAGTAGCAGTTATACCAGCCATAGTAGTGGTAGCAATAGTAGTTGTAGTTGTTGTAGTAGTTGCAGTAGTTGTAGTCGTTATAGTAGCAGCAGTAGTAGAATTAATAGTAGTAGCAGTAGTACCAATACTTGTAGTAAAAGTAGTAAGAGTAGGAAAAGTAGTAGTAGTAGTAGTTGTTGTAGCATTTGTAGTAGCAGTAGCAGTAGTATTAGTAGCATAAGTTTTAGTAGTAGTAGTTGGATTAGTAGTTGTAGCAGCTGTAGTAGCAATCGTTGCATTAGTAATAGGAGTCGTAGTAGTAGCAGGAGCAGCAGTATTAGTAAAAGTAGCAGTTCTAGAAATAGTGGTAGCGGCAGAGCATGAATAGAAGTACTAGTAGTTAAAGTAGTAGTAGTTGTTGTTGTTGTAGTAGTAGTAGTAGTAGTTGTAGTAGAAGTAATATTAGTAGTAGCAGCAGTCATAGTAGTGGTGGTAGTAGTAGTTGTTGTAGTAATAGAAGTAGTAGTAGTAGAACTAGTATATGTCGTAGTAGTTGCAGTAGCAGTAGTAGTATTAGTAGTAGTATAAGCAGGAATAGTAGTAGGAATAGCAGTAGAAGTGGTGGCAGAAGTAGCCCTTGTAGCAGTAGTAGTACTAGTAGTAGCAATAGTTGTAGCAATAGTAGTAGTAGTAGTAGTAGTAGAAGTAGTAGTAGTTGAGGTTGTTGTAGTAGTAGTAGCTGCGATAGCAGTAGAAGAGGTAGTAGTAGTAGTAGTAGTAGCAACAACCATAGTAGTACGAGAAGTAGTTGTAGTTGCTATTGTGGGAAAAGTAGTAGGAGAGGTAGTTGTTGTAGCTATTGTAGTTGTTGTAATAGTTGTCGTACTTCTAGAAGTAATTGTAGTTGTTGGAGCAGTAGTAATAGTTGTAATAATAGTAGTAGTAGTAGCAGTAGCAATAGTAGCAGAATAGTAGTAGTAGGTGTAGTAGGAGTTATAGTTGTTGTATCTACAATAGTAGTAGTAGTAGTAGCAAATGTTGTAGTACTAATTGTAGTAGTAGTGGAAATAGTACCAGTAGTAGTAGGAGTGGTAGTTGTAGTAAAAGTAGTAGTAGTAGTGGCAGAAGCAGTAGCAGTATTGTTGTGGTAGTAGTCATAGTAGTATTAGAACTAGTAGGAGAAGTAGTAGTAGTTGTAGTAGATGTAGTAGCAATAGTAGCTATAGCAGCAGCAGCAGCAGCAATAGCAGTAGTAGAAGCAGTAGTATTAATAGCCATAGTAATAGTAGCAATAGTAGCATTAGTAGTAGCAGTAGTACTAATAGTATTAGTTGTAGTAGTAGTAGTAGTAGTAGCAGCAACAACGTAAGTAGTAGTAGTAGTAGTAGTAGTAGTAGTAGTAGCAGTTGCAGTAGTAGCAGAAGTAGTAGTAGTATAAGTAGTGCCAGTTATAGTAGAAGTTGTAGTAGCAGTAGTATTAGTAGTAGTAGTAGCACTAGCAGTGGTAGTAGCAGAAGTAGTAGTAGTAGAAGTAGTTGTATTAACAATAGTAGTAGCCGAAGTAGTAGTTGCCGAAGTAGTGCCAACAATAGTTGTTGTTGTAGTAGCAGTAGTAGTAGTAGTATTAGAAGTAGTAGTATTAGAAGTAGTAGAAGTTGGAGCAGCAGCAGCAGCAACAGCAGTAGCAGTAGTAGAAGAAGCAGTAGCTATAGTATTAGTAGTAGTAGAAGTAGTAGTAGTAGAAGAATAAGGAGAAGTAGTAGTAGTAGTAGTAGTAGTAGTAGTACAAATTGTAGTAGTGGTAGTAGTAGTAGTAGTAGTAGTAGTAGTAGTAATAGTAGCAGGAGTAGTAGTAGTAGTAGTAGTAGTAGTAGTAGTGGTAGTAGTAGTAGTAGTGGTAGTAGTAGTAGTAGTATTAGTAGTAGTAGTAGTAGTTGCAATAGTAGTAGTAGTAGAAGTACTAGTAGTAGTATTAGTAGAAGCAGTAGCGATGGTAGTAGTTGTAGAAGTTGTGGTAGTAGTTGAAGTAGTAGTAGTAGTAGAAGTAGTAGTAGTAGAAGAGGTAGTAGCAGTAGGAGTAGTAGTACAAATTGCAACCAAAGTAGTAGTAGAAGTAGTAGTAATATTAGAAGTATTACTATTTGCAGTAGTAGTAATAATAGCAGTGTTACTAGCTTTAGTAGTAACAGTTGTGGTAGCAATAATAGCGGGAGTAATACTTGCCGTAATAGTAGCAATTGTAGTAGAAGTAGTAGCAGTTGTTGCCGTTGTTGTAGGAGAAGTAGTAGTACTAGTAGTAGTAGTATTTGTAGTAGTATCTCTGGTAATAGGAAGTGTAGTTATAGTAGAATTAGTAGTAGCAGTAGCTGTATAAGAAACAATAGTAGCAGTAGTAGTAATAGTAGTGGTAGAAGCTGCATTAGTAGCAGTAGTAGTGATCGTATGACTATTAGTAGTGGCAGTAGCAGTAGTAGCAATTGTTGCAGTAGTAGTAGTAGCAATAGTAGCAGTAGCCATGGAAGTAGTAGTTGTAGTAGCAGTAGTAGTGGTAGTAGTAGCAGTAATAGTCGTAATAGTACAAATAGTAGTCATTGCGGAAGTAGAAGCAGTATTTGTAGTTGTTGTTGTAGTAGAAGTAGTAGCAGAATTACTTCTACTCCTCCTACTACTTGTGCTACTACTACTACTATTCCTACACCTACTACTACTACCATTTCTCCTACGCCTACTACTACTACTGCCACTACTACTACTGCTGCTACTATTATTACTACTTCTACACCTGTTCCTACTCTTGCTACTACTACTACTCCTGCTCCTGCTATAGCTACTCCTAATCCTGCTATTGTTGCAGCTGCTACTACAACTTTTACTACTACTACTGCAACTACTGTTGCTGCTACTTTTACTGCTACTACTACTACTACTACTACTACTACTACTACTACTACTAATACTACTACTACTACTACTACTACTACTACTACTACTACTACTAGTCTTAGTACGCCTAGTATTACTGCTACTACCACTAATACTACTACTACTACGAATAGTAGTACTACTCTACTGCTTCTACTACTAATCCGACTACTTGTACTGATACAATTACAACTACTTCTATTACTACTACTCTGCTACTGCGACTACTACTACTACTGCTGCTGCTACTTCTATTGCTGTTACTACTACTACTACTACTACTACTATTACTTCTCCTACAACAACAACAACTACTACTACTACTCCTGCTACTACTACTATTATGACTTCTACTATCACTACTACTCCTCCCCCTAATACTACTACTACTTCTATTACTACTCAGACTACTACTACTACTCATACTACTACTCGTACTACTATTCCTTTTCCTACACTTATTACTTTTACTAGTACTTTGATTACAACAACTACTACTGTGACTACTACTGCTACTACTATTGGCACTACTGCAACAGTACCAATAGCAGCAGAAGTAGTAGGACCACTAGTGCTAGTAGGAATAATTGTGGTAGAAGGAGAGGACATAGTTGTTGTTATTGTAGGAGAAGTTATAGTAGCAGTAGTAGTAGTAGCAATATTGGTCGCAGTAGTAGAAGTAGCAGAAATAGCAATAGTAGTAGTGGCAGTAATAGTAGTAGTAGAAGTAAAAGTAGTAGTACGAGTAACAGTAGTAATAAAAATTTTAATAGCAATTATAGTTGGAGTAATAATAGTAGTAGTAATTGTTGTTGTTGTTGGTTTGTAAAGTAGTCCCAGCTCTCGGCCGAGTCGTCGCCATCGTAGTCGTACGCACTATTGTCGTCCTCGGAGTCGTCTCGTCGTACTCAGACGTAGTCGTCGTCGGTCCTCAGACGCATAGTCGCAGTAGCCGGCGTCCGCCGTCGCACGGCGTCCTTGTCGCCGTAGTACGCCTTCGTCGTTCTAGTAGCACACAGCAGCAGTATTAGGAGTAGAGTAGTAGTCGTAGCACTAGTAGTAGATAGCAAGTATGTAGTGGATGTAGTAAGAATACTAGTTTTAGTAGCAGTTGTAGCAGAAGTAATAGTATTCACTGTAGTAGTAGTCCTAGGAATAGTAGTAGTTGTAGTATTAGTAGTAGCAGTAGTACTAGTAGTAGAAGTAGTTGTAGTAAAAGTTGTAGTGGTAGTCATTATAGAAGTAGTTGTTGGAGTTGTAGTAGCAGTAGTCGTAGTAGTACTAGTAGTAGTAGTAGTAATTGTAAAAGTAGTAGTTGGAGTAGCAATAGTAGAAGTAGTCCTAGTAGCAGTAGCAGCAGTGGTAGAAGTAGTGGTGGTGGTGGTGGTAGTAGTAGTAGTAGTAGCAGTAGTAGGAGCAGTAGTGGACGTAGTAGTGATTATAGCAGTTGTAGTAGAAGTGGTAATAGTCGTGGTGTTAGTAGTAATAGCAGTAGTATTAGTAGTACCAAGAGCAGTAGTAGAAGTAGTAGCAGTATTAGCAGCAGTCGTAATAGTTATAGTAGTAGTAGTAGTATGAGAAGTAATAGTGTAACAGTAGTTGGAGCAGTAATTATAGTCATAGTAGAAGTAATAGTAGTTGTAGTAGTAGTAATATTATTAGCAGTAGCATTAGCAGTAGTATTAGTTGCAGTAGTAGTAGATGTAGTAGCAGTAGTACTAGTAACAGTGATAGTAGCAGCTGCAGAAGTTGTAGTAGTAGAAGAAGAGGAAGTTGTAGTAGTAGTTATAGTATTACTAGTAGTAGCAGTTGCAAAAGTAGTAGTTGTAGTGGTAGTTGAAGTAGCAGCAGTAGTAGTGGTAGTAGTAGCAGTAGTAGTAGTGGTAGTAGAAGTAGTAGTAGTGGTAGCTGAAGTAGTAGTAGTAGAAGTAGTAGAAGTAGCAGCAGTAGTAGCGAAAGTACTAGTAGCAGAAGTTGTTATTTTCATTGTTTTTGTTGTAGAAGTTGTAATAGTACTAGGAGTTGTACTAGTATTAGTGGCAATAATAGCAGTAGAAGTAGTAGTATCAGTAGTATTAGCAGTAGCAGTAGTAGTTACAGTAGTAGTAGTAGTTGTTGTAGTAGTAGAAGTAGTAGTAGTATTGGTAGTAGTACTACTAGCAATTGTAGTAGTTGTAGTAGAAGTAAAAGTAGTTGTAATAGTAGTTGTAGTAGAAGAAGAAGTAGTAGGATGGGTAAGCGTAGGAACAGAAGTAGTGGTAGGCACAAAAGTAGTATTAGTAGTAGTACTAGTAGTATGCGTAGCAACAGAAGTAGTAGCAATATTAACAGTACGAATAGAAGTAGTAGTAGTAGTGTTAGTAGTCGCAGTTGTTGGAGCAGAAGTAGTAGTTGTAGTAGTAGCATTAGTCGCAGCAGCAGTCTCAATATTAGTAGTTATAGTAGTAGAAGTCTTAGTAATGGTAGTAGTAGTCACCGTACTAGTAGCAACAGCAGTAAAAGTAGTAGTAGCAGTAGTAGAAACAACTTTAGTAATAGTAGAAGTATAAGCTGGAGATATAGTAGTAGTAGTATTTGGAGTAGCGGTAGTAGTAATAGTAGTTGGAGTTGGGGTAGTTGTAGTAGTAGGTATAGTAGAAGTAGTAGGAGTTGAGGTAGGAGTAGTAGAAGTATTGGTACTAGTAGTAGTTGGCATTGTAGTAGTAGCAATAGCAGCAATAGTAGTAGTAGTAGTAGCAGCGACAGTAGTAGTAGTTGTTATGCTAGTAGTAGTAGTAATAGTAGTAGTATTTGTGGTGGTAGTTGTAGTAGTCGTAGTAGTAGTATAGTAGCAGTAGCAGTAGTGGTAGTAGTTGTTATTGTTGTCGTAGTAGCACCAGTAGCAATAGTAGTTGTAATATTAGTACTAGTAGTAAAGTACTAGTAGTAGTAGTAGTAGTAGTAGAAGTAGTAGTAGTAGTAGGAGGAGGAGTTGCAGTAGGAGTCGTAGTTGCTATAATAGTAGTAGAAGGAGAGAGCAGTAGTAGAAGTACGAGTAGGAATAGTAGTAATGGTGGTGGTGGTGGTGGTGGTGGTGGTGGTGGTGGTGGTGGTGGTATTAATAGTAGTAGCACCAGTAGTAGAAGCAGGAGTAGCAGAAGTAGTAGTAGTAGTAGTAGCATTCATAGTAATAATAGTAGTTGTAGTAGTAGCATTCAAAGTAGTAGTAGTATTAGTAGTAGTAATAGTTGTAGTTGTACAAGTTCTAATAGAGCTAGTAGTAGTTGTTGTAGTAGTTGTGTAGTTATAGTAGCAGCAGCAGTAGTAGTAGAGGTAGTTGTAGTAGTTGTGGTAGTAGTAGTAGCAGCAGCAGTAGTAGTAGTAATAGGACTAGTAGTAGCAGTAGCAGTAGCAGCAGAAGTAGTCAAAGTAGTAGTAGTAGTCGTGGTAGTAGTTATAGTAGTGGTAGTAATAGTAGTAGTTGTAGTATTTGTAGTAGGAATAGTAGTAGTTATAGGAGTAGTAGTAGTGTAAGTAGTAGTAATAGTAGTTGTTGTGAAGTTATAGTAGCAGCAGTAGCAGTAGTAGAGGTAGTAGTAGTATGTGTATTAGTAGTAGTAGTTGTTGTAGTGGTAGAAGGAATGGTAGCATTAGTACTAGTAGTAAGAGGACTAGTTGTGGCAATAGTAGTAGCCGTAGCAGTTGCAATCGTAGTAGTCATAGTAGTAGCTATAGTAGTAGCAGTTGTAATTGTAGTAGAAGTAGCAGAAGTAGTAGAAGTACTAGTAGTAGCAATAGTAGTAGTAGAAGTAGAAGTAATAGTAATAACAGTAGTAGTAGAAGTAGTGGCGGTAATAGTAGAAGTAGTAGTCATGGTGGTAATAGCGGTAGTAGCAATAGCAGAGCTATTAGCAGTAGTAGTAGTAGCAGTTGTAGTAGTTGTAGTAGGAGGAGCAGAAGTAGTAGTAGTTTTTTTTGTAATCGTAGTAGTAGCAATAATAGTAGTAACAATAGTAGTTGTTGTTGTTGTTATTGCAGTATTTTGAAGTAGGAGCAGAAGTAGTAGCAGTAATACGAGAAGTTTTAGTAGTAGTAATCTTAGTAAAAGTAGAGGTAGTAGTAGCAGTAGTAGTAGTAGAGGCAGTAGTAGTAGCAATAGTGGTAGTAGTAGTAGTATTAGTAGTAGTAAATTTGGTAGTATTAGTAGTAGCCGTGGCAGTAGTAGTAATAAGAGGAGCTAGAGTAGGAGGAGGAGCAGTAGTAGTAGTAGCAATAGCAGTAGCAGTAGTACTAGTACTAGTACTAATTCTAGCAGTAGTGGTAGAAGTAGTAGTATTAGTAGTAGTAGTAGTAGCAGTAGCTGTGGTAATAGTACGAGAAGTAGTAGTAGCTGTAGGAGTAGTGGTAGTAGCAGTTGTAGAATCAGAAGTAGTAGTAGTAGTAATCGCAGTATTAGAGGTATTAGTAGTGCCAATAGTTATAGTTTTTGTTGTAGTAGTTGGAGTAGTAGTAGTAGATGCAGGAGTAGTCATCTTACTAGTAGTTGTTGTAGTAGTAGTAGAACTAATGGTAATAGTAGCAGCAATAGTAGTAGTAGGTCGAATAGTTGTATTAGTAGTAGTACTACTCGGAGTAGTAGCGATAATGGGAGTAGTAGTAGTAGTAGTAGCAACAGTTGTAGTTGTAGTAGTAGTGTAGTTATAGTGCAGTGGTATAGTAGCAGTAAGCGTTGTTGTAGAGGTAGTAGTAGTTGTTGTTATTGTAGTGGTAGCAGGAGTAGTAGTAGTAGTAGTAGTTGTTGTAGTTCTTGTAGTAGTCATAGCTGTCGTAGTATTTGTAGTAGCAATAGTAGTAGTTGTCGTAGTAGTAGTAGTTGTTATTGTAGTAGTGGTGTAGCTGTAGTAGCAATAGTAGTAGTTGTCGTAGTAGTAGTAGTTGTTATTGTAGTAGTGGTGTAACTGTAGTAGCAATAGTAGTAGTGGTAGAGGTAGTAGTAGTAGTGGTAATAGCGGCCGTAGTAGTAATAGTAGTACTAGTAGTTGTTGTTGTTGTTGTTGTTGTCATAATGGTAGCAATAGTTGGAGTAGTAGTAGAAGAAGTAGTAGTTGCAGAAGTAGTAGCAGTAGTACTAGTAGTGGTAATGATAACAGTAGTTGTATTAGTAGTAGCAATAGTAAAAGTAGTAGTAGTAGTAGTAGGAAGAGTGGTAGTAGATGTAGCAGTAGTAGTAATAGTAGTAGTAATAGTCGTAGTAATAATAGTAGTAGTAGTAGAAATAGTAGGGGTAGTAGTAGTAGTAGGAGTAGAATTAGTAGCTGTAGTAGTAGTAGCAGCAGCAGAATTACTAGCAGTAGTAGTAGTAGTAGTAGTAGCAGAAGCAGTCGAGTAGTTGTAGTAGTAGTAGCTAGTGTTGTACGAGTTCTAGTAGTATTAATACTAGTAGTAGCAGTAGCAGTAATAGTAGTAGGAGAAGTAGTAGTGGTAGAAGTCGCAGTAGTAATAGTTGTAATACTAGTAGTGATTGTAGTAGCAACGGCAGTAGTAGTAGGAATAGGAGTAGTTGTAGTGATAGCAGTAGTTGTGGCAGTAGCAATAGTAGTAGTTGTAGTAGTTATAGCAGTAGTAGTAGCCCCAACAGTGGTAGTAGAAGTAGTGGTAGTCATAATAGTCATAATAGGAGCAATAGTAGGAGTTGTAATGGTAAAAGTAGCGGTAGTAGAAGTAGTAGTAGTAGTATTCGCAGTAGTGGCATAACTAGGAGTAGTAGTGCAAGAACTAGTAGCAGTAGTAGTAACAGTAGTAGTAGCAGTAGCGGTAGTCCTTCTAGCAATAGTAGTAGTAGTAGAAGTAGTAGTAGGAGTAGTCGTAGGAGCAGCAATTGTAGTAGCAGTTGCGATAGTAGCAGTAGTCGTAGTAGCAATTGCAATTGTTGCAGCAGTTGTAGTAGCAATAGTTGTAGTACTAGCAATAGTTGTTGTACTAGTTGGAGTAGTATTAGGAGTAGTAGTAGTATTAGTAGCAGTAGAAATAGTTGTTGCAGTAGTAGTCGCAGTAATAGTTGCTATAGCTATAGCCATAGTAGTAGCAGTAGTAGTTATAGTAGTGGTTGTAGTAGCTGTAGTAATAGTAGTAGTAGCAACAGTAGTAGTAGTAGTAGTAACAGTCGTTGAAGTAGTGGTAGTAGTAGTAGTAGCCGTTGCAGTCGTTGTAGTAGTAGTAGCAGTAGGAGTAGTAGTAGGAGAAGTAGTAGTTGTTGTTGTTGCTAGAGAAGTCGTAGTAGTAGTAGTAGTCAGAGTAATAGTTGTTATAGTAGTAGTACTAGTAGTAATAGCAGCAGTATTTGTAATAGAGGTAGTAGTACTAGTAGTAGTAGTAAGAGTAGCAGTTGCAGCGGAAGTAGTAGTAATAGTGTTAGTAATAGTGGCAGTAGTAGTAGGAGCAGCAGCAGCAGCAGTAGTAGCAGTAGCAGTAGTAGCAATCGAAGCAGTAGTAGTAGTAGTAGTTGGAGAAGTCATAGTAGAAGTAGCAGTGGTAGCAACAACAACAGTAATAGTAGTAATAGTACTTGTAGCAGAAGCAATAGAAAGAGAAGTAGTAGTGGTAGGGCTAGTTGTTGTAGTATTAGTAGTCATAGCAGTAGTTGTAATAGTAGTAGTAGTTGTTGTTGTTGTTGTTGTCGTGGCAATAGTAGTTGTAGTAGTATTAGCACTAGTAGTTGTAGTAGAAACTGCCGCAGTAGTAATAGTAGTAAGAGTAGTAGCACTAACACTAGTAGTTGCAGTTGTAGTTGTATTAGTTGCAGTTGTGGCATCAGTAGCAGCTACAGTAGTAGCAGTAGCATTTGATGTAGTAATAGTAATAGCAGTAGTAACGGTAGTAGCAGTAGAAGTAGTAGTACTTGTAGTAGTAGTAGTAGTAGTAATAATAGCAGTAGAATCAATAGTAGCAGAAGTAGTAGTAGCAGCAGCAGCAGTAGTAGTCACAATAGTAGATGCAGTAGTAGCAGTTGCAGTAGTAGCATTAGTAGGAGAAGAAGAAGAGGGAGTAGTAGTATTAGTAGCAGAAGCAGCAGTAGTAATAGTTGCAGTTTCAATAGTAGTAGTAGTAGTAGTAGTAGTAGTTGTAGTAGTAGTAGTAGCAGTAGTCGCATTAGTAGTAGTAGCAGGAAGACTAGGAGTTGTTGTAGTAGTAGTAGCAGCAACAGTAGCAATAGTAGCAATAATAGTAGTAGTACTAGTAGTAGTACTAGTTGTGGTAGCAGTAATAGCCGTAGTGACTGTCGTTGTTGGAGTGGAAGTAGTTGGAGTAGTAGTTGTAGTCATTGTAATAGTGGTGGTAGTAGCTATAGCAACAATAGTAGTTGTAGTCGTAGCAGAAGTAGCAGTAGCAGAAGAAGTAGTAGTAAAACTAGCAGTTGCAGTGGTTGTAATAGGACTAGTAGTAGCAATAGTTGTAGCGGTAGCATTAGTAGTATTAGTGGTGATAGTAGTACTGGTAGAAGTAGTAGCAGCAATTGTAGTAGTGGCAGTAGCAGTAGAAGTAGTAGTAGTAGTAGCAGCAGCAGTAGTAGCAGATGTTGAAGTAGCAGTAATAATAGTAGTAGTAGAAGTAGTAGTAGTAGTTGTTGTTGTAGTAGTAGTAGTCGTAATAGTACAAGAAATGGTAATAAGAGTATTAGTAGTAGTAGTAATAGCAGCAAAAGTAGTTGCAGTAGTAGTTGTAGTTGTAGCAGTAGTAGTACTACTAATAGTAGTAGTAGTAGTAGCAGTACTAGTAGGAATAGGTTTAGGAGAACGAGTAGTAGCAGGAGTTGTAGTAGTAGTAGTTGTTGTAGTAGCAATAGCAATAGTCCTAGCAATAGTAGCAAAATAGTAGTGGTAGCAGAAGCGGTAGGGGCAACAGCTGTAGTAGTAGTAGTAGTAGTAGTAACAATAGTAGTAGTAGTAGCAATAGTAGTAGTAGTTGTTGTAGTAGTAGTAGTAGCAGCAACAACAACAACATCGGTAGTACTAGTTGCATTCTAGTAGTAGCAATAGCTGGAGCCATATTAGTGGCAATAACAGTAATAGTAGTTGCAACAGTAGTTGTGGTAGTAATAGTAGCAATAATAGTAGCAGTAGTAGTAGCAGTAGTAGTAGTAGTGCCAGTTGTAGTAGCAGTAGCAGCTGCAGTCACTGCAGTTGTTTGAGTGGAAGTACTAGTAGTAGTAGTTATAGTGGTAGTAGTAGTAGTGCTAGTAATAGCTATAGTGGCAATAGTAGTTGTAGTAGTAGTCGTAGTTGAAGTAGTAGTAGTAGCAATAGTAGCAGTAGTAGTAGTGCTAGTAATAGCTATAGCAGCAATAGTAATCGTAGTAGTAGTCGTAGTTGAAGTAGTAGTAGTAGCAATAGTAGCAGTAGTAGTAGTGGTAGTAATAGGACTAGTAGAAGTAGTGGCAACAGTAATAGTCATAGTAGTACTAGTAGACGTAGTAGCAGTAGCAGCAGCAGAAGTAGAAGTAGTAGTAGCTGATGTAGAAGTAGCAGTAATAGTAGTAGCAGTAGTATTTATTATTGTTGTTATTGTAGTAGTAGTCATAGTTGTAGAAGTAGTGGTAATAAGAGTAGTAACAGTAGTAGTAGCTGTAATAGAAGCAGAAGTAGTTCCAATAGTAGTTGTAGTGGTAGGAGTAGTAGTACTAGTAATAGTAGTAGAAGCAGTAGGAGTAGGAGTAGTAGTTAGAATAGGTTTAGGAGAAGGAGCAGCAGTAGCAGGAATAGTAGTAGTAGTAATAGTAGCTGTAGGAGTAGTAGTAGTTATAGTAGGAGTAGTATTAGGAGTAGAAGTAGCCGTAGCAATAGGACTAGCAGTAGAAGCAATAATTGTAGTGGTCATAGTACTGGTAGGGGAAACAACAATAGTAGTAGTAGTAGTAGTAGTAGTAGTCGTGGTCGTTGTAGTTGTAATAGTACCTGTTGTAAAACTTGTAGTAACTGTAGCACTAGTAGTAGCAAAAGTACTAGTAGTCGGGGAAGTAGTAGTAGTAGTAGTCATAGAACTTGCAGCTGTAGTAGCAGTAGTAGCCGGTGTAGTGGGACCACTAGCTATAGTAGTAGCAATAGTTGTGTCAGAAGTAGTAGTAGTATTACTATTAGCATTAGTAGTAGTGGTATTAGTAATAGTACTATTATAGTAGTAGTACTAGTTGTGGTAGTATTCCTAGCTATCGTTGCTGTAGTTGTAGTAATAGTCGTATTAGTAGCAAGAGTGGTAGTGGAAGTAGTCGTTGTATTGGTATTTGCAACAGTTGCTGTAATTGTTGTAGTTGTTGTTGTTGTAGTAGGAGTAGTAGTAGTGGTAGAAGTAGCTATAGCATCAACTTTAGTAGTAGTAGTAGTCATAGTAGAAGTAGTTGCAATAGAAGTTGTAGTACTACTAGTAGCAGTAGCAGTAGCAGTAATAGGACTAGTAGTAGAAATAGTAGTAGCAGTAGCAGTAGCAGTAGTAGTTGGAGGAGTAGTCATAGGAGCAGCAATAGTAGCAGTAGTTGCAGTAGTAGCAGCTATTGTAGTAATAGTCATAGTAGCAATTACAGTTGTGCAGCAGTTGTAGTAGCAATAGTAGTAGTAACCATAGTCGTCGTGGTAGCAGAAGTAGTATTAGGAGTGGTAGTAGTAGTCGTAGCAGTAGAAATACTAGTAGCAGCAATAGTAGTAGTAGTAGTTGTTGTTGTTGTTGCAATAGCCGTGGAAGTAGTACCTATAGTAGTAGCTGTAGTGATAGAAGTAGTAGTAGCAGTAGTAGCAGTAGGAGGAGGACTAGTAGAAGTAGGAGCAGTAGTAGTACTAGTTGTCGCAATCGATATAGTATTAATAGCAGTAGGAGTAGTAGTAGTAGGAGGAGAAGTAGTAGTAGTTGTTATTGCAGGGGTAGTAGTAGTGGTGGTGGTGGTGGTAGTAGTTATAATAGTAGTGTTCGTAGTAGTAGCAGCAGTAATAATAGCAGTAGTAGCAGTAGGAGTAGATATAGTGTTAGCAATAGCGAGAGTAGTAGTAGCAGTATCAGTCGAAGCAATCGCAGTAGTAGTAGTTGGAGAAGTCATAGTAGTAGTAGTTGCAGTATCAATAGCATTAACAACAACAGTAGTAGTAGTAGCTGTAGCAACAGTAGTAACAACAGTATTAGAGGTAGTAGTAGTAGTGGGACTAGTTGTAGTAGTATTAGTAGCCATAGTAGTAGCAGTAGTCGCAGTATTAGTAGTAGTTGTTGTTGTAGTGGCAGTAGTAATAGCAGTAGTAGTGCTACTAGTTATAGTAGAAGAAGCAATGGTAGTAGTAGTAGCAAGAGAAGTAGGAATAACACAAGTAGTAGTAGCAGGAGCGTCAGTAGCAGCTAAAGAATTAGCAGTAGCAGTTGAAGCAGTAATAGCAGTAGTAGTAGTAGGGGTAGTAGCCGTAGTAGTAGTAGTTGTTGTAGCAGTAGTAGTAGTAGTAGTAGTTGTATTAGTAGTTGTACTAGTAGTAGCAGTAGAACCAAAAGTGTTAATAATAGCAAAAGTAGTAGCAGCAGCAGCAGCAGTAGTCGAAGTAGTAGACGCAGTAGTAGCAGTTGCAGTAGTAGTATTAGTATGAGAAGTATAAGGACTCGTAGTATTAATAGCAACAGTATCAAGAATAGCAGCAGCAGGAATTGTAGTAGTAGTAGCGGTAGTAGAAGTAGTAGCAGTAGTAGTTGTAGTGGTAGTAGTAGTGGTTGTAGTAGCGATAGCAACAACAGTAGTTTTAGTAGCAGTCGTAGCAGAAGTAGTAGTTGAAGTAGTCGTAGTAATAGTAGCTGTAGTAGTAGCGATAGTAATAGGACTAGTAATAGTAGTAGTAGCAATAGTAGTCATAGTAGTACTAGTAAAAGTTGTAGCAACTATTGTAGTAGTAGCAATAGCAGCAGTAGTAGTAGTAGTAGCAGTAGTAGCTGATGTTGAAGTGGCAGTAGTAATAGTAGTAGCAGTAGTAGCAGAAGTACTAGTAGTAGTAGTAGTATAGTAGTAGTAGTAGTAGTAGTAGTAGTAGTATAAGTAGTAGTAGTAGTAGTAAGTAGTAAGTAGTAGTATAGTAGTAGTAGTCAGCAGCAGTAGGAGTAGCGAATGTAGAAGCAGTAGTAAGTAAGTAGTAGTAGTCGTAGTAGTAAGTAGTAGTGTAATAGAGTAGGATAGTAGTACAGTAGTAGTAGCAGTAGTTGCATCAGTATTAGCATTCGTAGCCGATGTAGTAGCGCACTAGCTATAGTAGTAGCGATAGTGTATCAGAAGTAGTAGTAGATAAGCAGTAGTAGTATTACTATTAGTGAAGTAGTATCAGCATTAGTAATAGTAGTATTATAGTAGTGTATTGTAGTTGTCGTATTCCTAGTTGTAGTAGTTGTAGCAGTAGTAGTACTAGTATTAGTAGTGGGAGTGGTAGTAGAAGTAGCCATTGTACAAGTAGTTGCACTAGTAGTAGTTGTAGTAGTAGGAGTAGTAGCAGTAGTAGTAGTATCTATAGTAGCAACTTTAGTAGTGGTAGTAGTAGCAGATGTAGTAGCAATAGAAGTAGTAGTAGCTATAACAGCAACTTTAGTTGTGGTAGTAGTCGTAGCAGAAGTAGTAGCAATAGATGTAGTAGTAATAATATTGACAGTAGTAGTAGTGGGAGTAATAGGACTGTTAGTAGCAATAGTAGTAGTAGTAGTATTAGCAGCAGCAGTGGTTGTAGTTGTACTAGTAAAAGTAGGAGCAGCTATTGTAGTAGTAGCAGTAGTACTAGTAGTAGTTATAGTAGTAGCAGCAGTACTAGCAGATTTAGAAGTAGCAATAATAATAGTAGTAGTAGTGGTATTATTAGTAGTAGTAGTAGTAGAAGAAGTAGTGGTAATAGGAGCAGAAGTATTCGTAATAGTACTAATAGCAGTAGTAAAAGTAGTTGCAGTAATAGTTGTCGAAGTAATAGTAGTAGTAGTAGTAATAGTAGCAGAAGTAGTAGGAATGAGAGTAGTAGTAGGAATAGGTGTAGGAGGAGTAGTAGTAGGAGGAGAAGTAGTAGTAGTAGCAGTAGCAGTAGAAGTAATAGTAGTCGTAGTAGGAGAAGCATTAGGAGTTGCAGTAGGAGTAGCTATAGTACTAGCAGGAGTAGCACTAGTAGTAGCAGCAACTATAGTGTAGCAGTAGTAGTAGCAGTAGCAATTGTCGTTATAGCAGTAGTAGTAATAGTACTAAAACTACTGCTAATCGCAGCAGTAATAGTAGCAATAGTAGTAGTAGTTGCAGAAATAGAAGTAGTAGTCTTATTTGTAGTAGCTGCGGTAGTAGCAGTATCTATCGCAGCAACAGTAGTAGCAGTAGCAGTAGTAGAAGTAGTAGCAGTAGCAGGAATAGAAGTAGCAATTGGAGTAGTAGTAGTGCTAGTAGCAGTAGCTGTAGTAGTAGTAGCAGTAGCAGTAATAGTCATAGCAATAGTATTATTAGTAGTAGTAGACATAGTAGTAGCAGTAGTAGTAGGAGTAGCAATATTGGTAGTAGCAAAAGTAGTAGCAGTAGTGGTTGTAGAAGTAGTTGTCATGGTAGTAGTAGTAGAAGTAGAATTAGTTGTTGTAGTAGTAGTACTAGTAGTCGTAATTGTAGTAGTAGTAGTAGTTGTTGTTGTTGTCGGAGTAGTAGGAGTAGCAGTAATCGTAGTAGATGTCATAGTAGCAGTAGTAGAAGTAGTAGTAGTTGTAGTAGTAGTAGTAGTTATTGTTGTTGTTGCAGTAGTTGTAGTTGTAGTCATTCTAGCAGTCAGAGCGGTAGTTATAGTAGTAGCGGTGGTAGTAGTCCAAGTAGCAGTAGTAGTAGTCGTCGTAGTAGTAGTCATAGTAATATTTGTAGTAATAGAAGTAGAAGCAGTAGTAGTAGCAGGTGTATTACTCATAGTGGTAGTAGTAGTAATAGCAGCAAATATAGTATTATCATAGTAGAGCTAGTAATAGTAGTAATAGTCATACTCATAGTAATTGTAGAAGTAGTAGTTGGAGTATCAGTAGTAGTAGCGATAGTTGTAGTAGTAGAAGTAGTAGTAGTGATTGTGGTAGTAGCAGTAGTACTAGTAGCAGTAGTAATTGTAGAAATAGTAGTACTAGTGGTAGCAGTAGTAGTAATAGTAGTAGTAGCAAGAGTAGTATTAGTAGTAGTAGTAGTAGCTATAGCAGCGGTAGCAAAAGTAGCATTTATAATAGTAGTAGTACTAGTAATAATAATAATAATATTACTAGTAGTAATAGTAGTAGTTGTTGTAGTAGTAGTAGTAGTAGTAGTAGCAGCATCAGGAGTAGTAGTCATACTAGTAGTAGTATCAATAGCAGCAGTAATAGTAGTAGTAGTAGAAGTAGTAGTATTAGGTGTAGTAGAAGTAGTAGAAGTTGTAATAGTAGAAGTAGACGTAGTAGTAGTAGTAGTTGTTGTTGTAGTAGTAGTCGACATAATAGTAGTAATAGTAGTAGAAGTCGTAATAGGAGAAGTCGTACTAGTAATAGGAGTTGTAGTAGTAATAGTTGTAGCAGTGGTAGAAGTAGTAGTAGCAGTAGTAGTAGAAGTAGTAATAGTGGGAGTAGCAAAAGTAGCTATGGTAGTGATAGAAGCAGTAGTTGTAGCAGCAGCAGTAGTAGTAGTAGAAGTAGTAGTATTTGTAAAGTAAAAGTAGTAGTGGCAGTGGTAGTAGCAAAAGTAGTGGTAGGGGTAATAGTAGTAGTTGTAGTAGTAATATTTGTAATAGTAGTTGTAGTTGGAGCAGCAGCAGCAGCAGCAGTAGTAGTAGTAGTAGCTGTAGTTGCTATAGTAGTTGTTGTAGTAGTAATAGCAGTTGCAGCACTTGCACTAGCAATAGTAGTAGTGGTAGTATTAGCGTTTGCAGTAGTTGTTATAATAGCTGTAGTAGTAGTAGTAGTGGTAGTAACAGTAGAAGTAGTTGTAGTAGTCGTAGTTATAGCTGCAGTAGCATAGTAGTAGTAGTTATAGTGATAGAAGTAGTAGTAGTAGTAGCAGCAATAGTAGGAGTAGTAGTAGTGACAATAGTTGGACTAGTAGTAGCAGTCATATTCGTGATAGCGTAGTTGTAGTAGTAGCAGTAGTTGCAGCAGATGTTGTACTAGGTGTAGTAGTTGATGTTGTTCATGTAGTAGTAGTAGTAGTAGTAATTATAGTAGTTGTACAAGTTGTAGCAGTAGTTGTAAAAGTAGCAGTAGCAATAGCTGTAGTAGCAATAGTAGTAGCAGTAGTAGTAGTAATTGCGTTAGTAGCAGCAGCAATTGTAGTAGTAGTAGCAGAAGTAGCCATAGCTGTAGAAGTAGTAGCAGAGTAGTACTAGCATAAGTAATAGTAGCAATAGTAGTAGTAGTCGAAATAGTAGTAGTAGTAGTGGTGGTGGTGGTGGTGGTGGTAGTAGATGTAGTTGTACTAGTAGCAGTATTAGTAGTATTAGTAGAAGTGGTAGTAGTAGTGGTAGATGTAGTATTAGGTGTAGTAGTAGTAGTAGTTATAGTAGGAGTTGTAGTAGCTATAGGTGTAGTAGTTGTAGTAGTTGTCGTTATAGTAGTAGACGTAGGAGTTGTTGTAGTGGTCGCTGTAGTCAAGGTAGTAGTAGTAGCTGTAGTTGTAGTTCTTGTAGTAGTAGAGTAGTAGTAGTAGTAGAAGTAGTCGCAGTAGCAGTAGCAGCTATAGTAATAGTTGTATTAGTAATAGTGGTAAAAATAATTATAGTAGAAATAGTAGTATTTGTAGTACTTGTAGTTCTATTACTAGTAGTAGTCGTAGCTATAGTAGCAACAATACGACTACTACTACCATTAGAACTACTAATCCTACTACAATTGTTACTCCTACTACTAGTATTACTCCTACTTTTACTACTACTACTACTACTACTACTAATAATAATAATAATACAACTATTACTTATACTACTACTGCTAATACTGCTACAACTATAATAATTACTATTACTCCCACAACTACTACCACAACTACTACAATAAGTATGACTACTACTGCTGTTACTACCACAACAACTACTACTATGACTACCACAACAACTACTTCTAGTACTCCTACTACCACTAGTACTAGCCCTACAACAACAACTACTACTCCTACTACTACTATTACTACTACTAATACTACTACTACTCCTACGACTACTACTATTACTCCTACTGCTATAGCTACAACTACTACTACTCTACTACTTCTACTACCACTAGAACTATTACTACTGTTACTACTACTACTTCTAATACTACTACTACTATTGCTACTACTACTACTAATACTACAACTACTACTACAGCTACATCTACTACTGCTGCTGCTGCTGCTTCTACGACCACTACGGCTACTACTACTGCAACTACTACTGCTGCTGCAACTACTACTACAACAACAACTACCACAACAACTTTAGCTACTATTACTACTATGACTATTACAACACCAACTACTACTACTACTACCATTACGACAACTACTAGCACTACTACTACAAGCACTACTACTATGACTACTACTACTACTACTACACATACTACTACTACTACTAGTTCCAATACTACTACTACCACCACTACTACTACTTCTACTACTACTACTATTACTACTAATACTACTACTACTACTATTACAAATACTACTACTACTACTATTACTACTAATACATCTACAACAACTACTACAATAACTACGACTAATACTACTACAACAACCACGACTAATGCCACTGCAACTATTGCGACTGCTATAGCAACCACAACAGCTACTGCAACTATTGCGACTACTATAGCAACCACAACAGCTACTGCAACAACTTCTACTGTTACTGATGCTGCTACTATTCCTACTAATACGACTACTGCTACCACCAATCCGACTTCTACTACTAGTACTAGTACTACTACTACTACTACTACTACTACTACTACTAATAATAATAATAATAGTAGTAGTAGTAATAGTAATAATAATAATAATAATAATAATACTAATACCAATAATACTTTTACAACTACTACTATAACAACTACTACTACTAGTACTCCTACTACTGCCACGACTACTATCATCATAGCTACTACTACTACTACTACTGTTACTACAACAACAACAACTAGTACTATTACTACTATTACTTCTACCACTACTACTACAACTACAGCTACTCGTACTCCTACTAATGTTACTACTTCCACAACTACTACAATTACAACTATTGCTAAACACTCCAACTACAACTACTACAATTACTACAATTATAACAACTACACCTATGACTAATTCTATTACTACTACTACCACTATAATAATTATTACTACGACTGTTGCTATTACTACTGCTGCTGCTGCTGCTGTTGTTGTTGTTGCTGTTGCTGCTACTACTATTATAACTACTGCTCTTACTGCTACTATTACTGTTACTACTAATACTATGACTACTACTACTATTACTATGATTTCTACTACTACTTCTCCTATTACTACTATTTCTACTACTACAGCTACTACAACTACTACTACAACTACTACAACTACAAGTGCTACAATAACTCATAACTAAACCAACAACTCCTACTACTACAACAACTACTACTACTACTACTACTACTACTTTGGCTCCTACTGCTACTCCTACTTCTACTACTATTGCAGCTCCGACTACTACTTCTACAATTACTACGGCTACTACTTTTGCTACTACTACTACTACTAGTACTACCAATACCACAACTACTGCAACAACTTCCACTACTACTACTGTCACTACGACTAGTACTTCTACTACTACTACAACTACTACTACTACTTCTTCTACTGCTACTTCTACTACTACTATTACTATTATTGTTACTACTACTGCTGCTGCTGCTACTACTTGTTCTACAACTACTACTACTACTACTACTAATGCTACAACTACTTCATTTTCTACTATTTGTACTTCTAGTACTACTACTACTAATGCTACAACTACTAATACTCAAGCAACTACAACTTATGCAATAAGAATAATGACTACTACTACTGTTGCAGTAGCTGTTGCTGCTACTATTACTACTACTATGACTGCTTCTCCTACTGCAACTGCTGCTACTACTATTTTTGCGGTTCGTACTCCAACAACTATTACTGCTATTACAACTACTACTGCTACTACTACTTCTACTATTACCACCACCACTACTACTACTACTACTAATTCTACCACTACAACAACTACTAATACTACTACTTTGACTACAACTACTATGATGACAACAACAACAAAAATAATAACAACAACAACAACTACTACTACTCCTGTGACCACTACTAGTATTACTATTACAACAACTTCTACTACCCTACTGCGACTACAACAACTACTAGTACTACTACTACAACAACTACTACTACTACGACTACTATTCTTGCTACTACTACTACTACTGCTCTTCCTCCTCCTGCTACCACTACTACTAAAACTACTTTTACTACTGCAACTACTACAACAACAATAACTATACTACTACTCCTGCTACTGCTACAAATATGATTACTACTACCAATACTAATGCAACAAAAACTACTACTACTACAACTAGTCCTATAACTGCAACTACTACTACCACTACAACTACTACTACCACTACTGCTACTGGTACAACAACCACTACTGCTATTGGTACAACAACCACTACTGCTATTAATACCACTACAACTGCTACTAGTACCACTGCGACTACAGCTACTAATGCTGCTACTGCTACTACTACTACAACCACTGCGACTACGGCTACTAATGCTGCTACTGCTACTACTACTACAACCACTGCTACTGCTACTACTACTTCTACTACTATAACTACTACTCCTACTATAGCTACTACTACTACCACTATTACTCCAACTACACTAGTACTACTACTAGAACTATAGCTGCTACCACAACTGTCGCCAACACTACTTCTGCTACTACTATTACGACTACTACTAGTACTACTACACCTACTACTATTGCAACTACTACAACTGCAACTACTACTATTGCAACTTGTACTGATACTACTGCTACTGCTATTACTCCTACTACTACTACTACTACTACTACTACTACTTCTACTACTACTAGTACAACAACTACTACTACTGCTGCTACTTGTACTCCAACGCCTAATCATCCTACTACTACTACTACTACTACTATTTCTACTACTACTACTACAACTACTACTCCTCCTACTACTTCTACTACTAAAACTAGTTCTACAACTACAGCTATTATTACTACAACAACAACAAGCACTACTACTACAACTACTGCTACAACTACAGCAATTACTACTACTTCTACTACCATTCCAACTCCTACTCCTATTACTACTCCTTCTACTACTTCTACTACTGCCACTCCTACTACAACAACAACAACTACTACTACAGCGGCTACTACTTCTGCTACTACTGCAACTATCACAACTACTGCTGCTACTACTACCACTACTATTACTTCTACTACTACTACTACTCCTACTACTACTGATGCTACTACTCTTACTACTCCTATAACTACTATTGCTGCTATAAATACTACTACTACTGTTGCTACTACTATCACTACTACTACCCCTATAACTACTAGTACTACTACTACTACTATTACTAGTACCACTATTACTTCCAGTACTACTATTACTACTAGTAATGCTTCTACTACTACTACTTCTAGTACTACTTCTACTACTAGTATTAGTACTAGTACTAGTACTAGTACTAATGCTGCTGCTGCTGCTGCTGCTACTGCTACTACTACAACAACTACTACTACTATGACTACTACTACTACTATTACTGCTACTACTGCTACTGCTAATACTACTACAACTGCTACTAATACTAGTACTACTACTACTGCTACTACTACTACTAGTAGGAGTACCTGTTGCACTAGCAATTGACGAAGTAGGTGGAGTAGCAGTTGTAGCAGAAGTATCATTAGTAAAAATAATAGAAGTTATAGTAGTAGCAAAAGTTATTGTAATACTAGTAGAAGTAGCATAAGTAGTAATAGTAGCAATAGCAGTAGTTGTAGTAGAAATAGTAGTATTAGTAGTAGAAGCAGTAGTTATCATAGTAGTGACAGTACTAGTGATGGTAGTAGTAGCTATATTGAAAGTTATAGTAGTGGTTTTATGAGTAGTAAAAGTTGGATTAGTTGTAGCAGTAGTAGTAGTAGCAGTAGTCGTGGTGGTAGGAGAAGTAGTAGTAGTAGTAGCAGCAACAACAATAGTAGTGGGAGTAGTAGTAGCAAAAATAGTAGTAGTATTAATAGAAGTAGTATGATAGTAGTAGCAGTAGTAATAGTCATAATTGAATTTGTACTACTACTACTAGTAGTGGTAGTTGTTGTCCTTGAAGTAGTAATAGTAGTAGTAGTAGCACCAATTGTCGTAGTCGCAGTAGCATCTGTAGTAGTAGTTGTAGTAGTTGTTGTAGTAGTTTTAGTAGTTGTAGTAGCAATAGTAGTAATAGTAGCATTAGTAGCAATAGTAGTAGTAGTAGCAATAGTTGTAGTAGTAGTAGTAGTTATTGTAGTTGGGGTAGTAGTGGTAGCAACCATAGTCATAGCAGTTGTATTAGGAGTAGGAGAAGTAGTTATAGATGTAGTAGTAGTAGTAGTCGCAACAACAGTAGCGGCAACAGTAGTAGTACTAGTAGTAGTTGCTTTAGTTGTAGTAGTAGGAGGAGGAGGAGTAGTAGTAGTGGCAGTAGTAGTAGTAGTAGCAATAGTACCAGTTGTGGGTTGAATAGCAGTAACAATAGTAGTAGTAGTAGCAGTAGCAGCACTACTAGTAGCAGTTGCAATGGTAGCAGCAGTAATAGCTATAATAGTAATAATAGGAGCAATTATAGTAGTATTAATAGCAGTCGTAGCTGTATTAGTAGCGATAGTAGCTGTAGTAGCAACAGTAGTAGTAATATTAATAGTAGTAGTAGTAGCAATTGTCGTACTAGTAGTAGTAATAGAAGTAGTTGTAGAAGTATTAGTAGGAATAGTAGTAGTTGTACCAGTAGTAGTAGTAGTAGCAATAATAGCAGTTGTAGTAGTTGTAGTAGTAGTTGTGGTAGTTCTAGTAGTTGTAACAGTAGTAGTTATAGGAGAAGTAGCTACAACACCGGCAGTTGTAATAGTTGTAGTAGTATTAGTAGAATCAGTAGCAGCAGCAGTAGAAGTAGCAGTGGTAGCAGTCGTAGTAGTAATAGTAGTTGTTGTAGTAGTAATAGTAGTTATTGTACTAGTATTATTAGTAATAGTAGTAGCAATTGGAGTCGCAGAGGAGCTAGTAGTAGCAGCAGCAGTAGTAATAGTCAGAGCAATAGAACTATTAGTAGTAGTAGTAGTGGTAGTACAAATAGTTGTTGTGGTAGCAGTAGTAAAAGTAGTAGTTGTTGTAGTTGTAGTACTAGTAGTCTTAGTTGAAGTAATAGTAGTAGTAGTAGTTGTAGGAGCAGCAGGAGTAGCAGTAGTCATAGTAGATGTCATAGTAGTAGTAGTTGTTGTTGTAGTAGTAGTAGGAGTAGTAGTTGTTGTTATTTTTGTTATAGTAGTAGTTGTTGTAGTAATTCTAGTAGTCAGAGCAGTAGTTATAGTAGTATCGGTAGTAGTAGTAGTAGTAGTAGTAGTAGTAGTAGTCATAGTAATATTTGTAGTAGTAGAAGTACTAGGAGTTGTAGTAGCTGGTGTATTACTCATAGTGGTAGTAGGAGTAATAGCAGCAAATATAGTATTGTCGCAGTAGAGCTAGTAATAGTAGTAATAGTCGCCATAGTAATTGTAGAAGTAGTAGTTGGAGCAACAATAGTAGTAGCGATAGTTGCAGTTGTAGTAGAAGGAGTAGTGATTGTGGTAGTAGCAGTAGTACTAGTAGCAGTAGTAGTTGTAGAAATAGGAGTTGTACTAGTGGTGGTGGTGGTGGTAGTAGTACTTGTAACATGAGTGGTAGTAGTAGTAGTAGTACTAGAAGTAGTAGTAGTAGCTGTAGTAGCGGTAGTACTTGTAGTAGGAGGAGGAGGAGGAGTAGTAGTAGTAGTAGTAGCTGTAGTAGCAATAGTAAAATTAGCATTAATAGTAGTAGTAGCAGTAGTAATAATAGTAGTAGTAGTAGGAGGAGGAGCAGCATCAAGAGTAATAGTCATACTAGTTATAATATCAACAGTAGCCGCAGTAGTAGTAGTAATAGTAGTTGTATTAGTGGTAGTAATAGTAGAAGTAGTAGTAGCAGGTGTAGTAGAAATAGTAGAAGTTGGAGTAGTAAAAATAATAATAATAGTAGTAGTAGTAGTAGTAGTAATAGTTGTAGAAGTCATAATCGGAGTAGTAGTACTAGTAATAGGAGTTGTAGTAATAATAGTTGTAGCAGTAGCAGTAGTAGAAGTAGTAGTAGCAGGAGTAGTAGAAGTAGTAGTAGGAGGAGTAGCAAAAGTAGCTACAGTTGTAGTTGTAGCAGTAGCACTGGAAGTGGAAGCAGCAGCAGCAGTAGCAGTAGCAAAAGTAGTAGTTGGAGTAATAGTAGTATTAGTAGTAGTAGCAGTAATAGTAGTAGTAGTAGTAGAAGCAGTAGTAGTAGTGGTATTTGTCATAGTAGTAATAGTTGGAGTAGTAGTAGTTGTTGAAGTAGCTATAGTAGTAATTGTGGTAGTAGTAGCAGTTACAGCAGTTACAGTAATAGCAGTAGTTGCTGAAGTAGCTACAGTAGTAGTAGTGGAAGTATTAGAATTTGCAATAGTTGTCATAATAGCAGTAGTTGTATTAGGAGTAGTAGTAGTAGTAACAGTAGAAGTAGTAGTACTAGTCATAGTTGTAGTTGCAGAAGCAGTAGCAGTAGTAGCTGTAGTGATAGAAGTAGTAGTAGCAGTAATGGCAGTAGTTGGAGTAGTAGTAGAAGTTGTATTCGTGGTAGTAGTAGTTGTAGTAGTAGCAGTAGTTGCAGTAGTAGTTGTAGTTGGTGTAGTAGTAGTTGTTGTTCATGTAGCAATAGTAGTAGTAGTAGTAGTGATAGTTGTAGTACAAGTAGTAGCAATAATTGTAAAAGTTGTTGTAGTAGTAGTAATAGTAGTAGTAGTAGTAGTAGTAGTAGTAGTAGTAGTAGTAGTAGTAGTAGTAGTAGTAGTAGAAGTAATAGTAGTAGTAGCAATAGCTGTAGTAGAAGCAGTACTATACTTGTAGTAATAGCGTTAGCAGTAGCAGCAATTATACTAGTAGTAGCAGAAGTAGCAATAGTAGTAGAAGCAATAGTAGAGTAGTACCAGCATAAGTAGTTGTAGCAATAGTAGTAGCAGAAGAAGTAGTAGTAGTAGTAGTAGGAGCAGCAGATGTAATAGTACTAGTAGCAACAGTAGTTGTAGTAGTAGTAGAAGTGGTAGTAGTTGTGGTAGATGTAGTATTAGCTGTAGTAATAGTAGTAGTAGTGATAGTAGGAGGTGTAGTAGTAGCTGCAGGGGTGGTTGTTGTAGTAGTTGCAGTTATAGTAGTAGAAGGAGTAGTTGTAGTGGTCGCTGTAGGAAAGGTAATAGTAGTGACAGTAGTTGTAGTTGTTGTTGTAGTAGTAGTAGGAGGAGTAATAGTAGCAGCAGAATGAGTATTTGCAGTAGTAGCTATGCTAGTAGTATTAGTAATAGTGGTAAAAGTAATAATAGTAGGAATAGTGGAATTAGTAGTAGTTGTAATAGTATTACTAGTATTAGTCACAGCTGTAGTAGCAACAATACTACTACTACCACTACAACTACTAATCCTACTATAATTGCTACTCCTACTACTAGTAGTACTACTACTACTAATAATAATAATAATAACAACAACAACAATACAACTACTACTTCTACTACTGCTGCTACTACTACTACAACTACAATAATTACTATTAGTCCCACAACTACTACCACAGCTGCAACAAAAAGTACTACTACTACTGCTGCTACTACTACAACAACTACTACTAGTACGGCTACTTCCACTACTACTAGCCCTACAACAACTACTACTACTCCAACGACTACTACTACTACTACTATTATTATTACTACTACTCCTATACCTACAACTATTCCTCTTACTGCAGCAGCTACTACTCCTACAACTTTGACTATTACAACTTCTACAATTATTCCAAATTCTCCTAGTACAACTACTAATACTGCTACTACTACTACTACTACTACTCTACTAGTTTTACTACCACTACAACTATTCTACTGTTACTATTACTACCACTAACACTACTACTGCTACTGTTGCTGCTACAGCTACAGCTACTACTGCAACTACTGCTACAGCTACAGCTACTACTACTACTGCTGCTACTACTACTAATACTTTTATTACTACTTTTACTGCTACTCTGGCTTCTACTACAACTACGGCTCATACTACTGCAAATACTACTACTGCTACAGCTACTACAACTACTACTATGACAATAACAACTACCACAACTACTCCAGCTACTATTACTACTTTGACTATTACAACAACAACTACCACTACTACTATCACTACGGCAACTACTAGTACTACTCCTACAACCACTACTACTACGACTACTACACATACTACTACTACTACTACCACCACCACCACCACTACTACTGCTACTAATACTACTACTGCTACTGCTACTACTTCTACTGCTACTAATACTACTACTACTACTAATACTACTGCTACTACTACTACTACTACTACTAATACAACTACAACAGCTACTATAACAACTACGATTAATACTACTACAACAACTACGTCTAATGCTGCTGTAACTACTGCGACTACTGATGTTAATACTCTTGCTACTGCTACTATTCCCACTATGACTTATCCTACTACAACTACTTCTGCTACTACGACTACTAACACTACTGCTACTACGACTAATGCTGCTGCTGCTCTCACAACTACTACTATAACAACTTCTACTACAACAACTACTGCTGCTATTACTGTTGTTGCTGCTACTCGCACAACTACTACATTTGCTGC
Organism: Trichopus zeylanicus subsp. travancoricus; assembly: GCA_005019695.1. Lineage (NCBI taxonomy): Eukaryota > Viridiplantae > Streptophyta > Magnoliopsida > Dioscoreales > Dioscoreaceae > Trichopus > Trichopus zeylanicus. The sequence continues at coordinate 38,448 of RXID01014733.1, forward strand.
TACTGCAACTACAACTACTAGTATCACTACTACTACTACTACTACTGCAACTGCTACTACTACTTCTGCGACTTGAACAACTCCTACTACTTTCACTACTTTGATTAATACTACTACTACTACCACCACCACCACCACTACTACTACACTATTCCAATTACTACAATTAGTACTACTAATACTACTACTACTAGGGGTGAGCAAAAAAACCAGAAAATCGGTTAACCGAACCGTACCGGTTGACAACCGAACCGGAAAACCTATTATCAGTGCAAACTGGTACGGTTCTGGTTCTGAAATTTCATAGAACTGGTTTTTCGATTCTGGTTCCGGTTATTCGTTCTCTGAAAAACCGGTTAACCAGAACCGTACCGGTTTTCTATCTATATATATAACTATATCCGAAACCCTAACCTTAACCCCGTTGTCCCGCATTGAGCGCACTCGCCCTCGACTCCGCACTCACAGTGCCGCAGCCTCGCTCTCACCCTCGACCCCACACTCACAGCGACGCCGCCTCACTCTCGCCCTCGACCCCGCACTCGCAGTAACGCCGCCACACTCTCGCCCTCGACTCCGAACTCGCAGCGATGCCACCACGCTATCGCCCTTTGCCACGCACTCATAGTGACACCGCCTCGCCCTCGCCCTCACCAGTCATCGCCAGGCCGTCACTTGCTCCGATTTCTTATTCTCAGAGTCTCAAACGCTAGATCTGGGTCCCTGCATCTCTGATCTCGCCGGTCGCCACCTGCTGCGCCTTTTTCTCTATTTTCTCTTCTCATTCTCAAAGGTAAGAGTTCAAAACCCTAACCATAAGTTTGTGCGTCTCTGATCTCATCGCCTCTTTCTCTGGTTTCTCAATCTCAAAGTCTCAAACCCTAGATTTACGTCCCTGCATCTCCAATCTGGCCATCTCGTGCTCTGATTTCTCATTGTCAAAGGCTCAAACCCTAGATCTAGGTCTCTGCATCTCCGATCTCACCGGACACTGCCCGCCACGCCTTTTGTTCTGTTTTCTCTTCTCATTCTTAAAGGTCGGGAGTTCAAAACCCTAACCCTAGGTCCCTGCATCTCCAATCTCATCGCCACTTGTTATGATTTGTCCTTCGTCCATCGCCTGAGCAGCGACATCGCCAATCGCCAGAGCAACGATCTACTCTGGACCTCTGGTATGCCCTCTCTCTCAAGTACCAGCTCTTCTATGATTTCTAATTTTTACTGATGTTGTGATCTATTTTTTCAGAATTTTCTCAGAAATTTTGGGACTGCGAGCTGAATTTCAAGTAGTTCGGGGATTTTCCTACTGCAGCATGGCTTATCGTGCCAATTGGCCCAGTTCTGTGAATTGGGTAATACCGTAATTGTCTTTCCTAAAGTTCTACTAGGGACAATATTACTTGCAAAGTCTTGCATGCTTGATTGCTTGGTCTGTTGGTCATATATCTTCTTTCTTCTATTTTAGATGGATTCTTGCAGAGAAATCACTAATGAAAATACAAGTAGGAATGCTTCAGATATAAAATATTTATGTCAAAATCAAAATACTGGTGAGAACACTGAGAAGGCTTGTGAAGCTCAAGATGTAACTTTAGAGATAAATAAAACAAATCAGAAAGCTTGGAAAAGGAGAAAAAATAGTTCATGGGTGTGGGACCATTTTTCTAAAGTAAATTCCAGTGAAGATGGTGATAAGGATAAAGCCCAATGTAATTATTGTGGAAGTCTCATTTCATGCCCTTCTAATTATGGAACAAGTGGTTCAAGTAATCACTTAAGTAGATGTAGAGATTATCCTCCAAACATGGTGGTGAAAAACAAAAAACTTTAGCCTTTCAATCAGTTAGTGATGACAGTGGCACTGGCATTGGCACTGGCACTCAAATTCGCACGCTTGTTACATGGAATTTTAATCAAGAAGCATGTAGAATTGCATTAGCCAAATATTTGATTCTTGATGAACTGTCTTTCAAACATGTTGAAGGTGAAGGGTTTAAGCTCTATACCTCTACATTGCAACCTAAATTTGATGTTCCTTCCCATTTTACTGTTGCTAGAGATTGTTTCAAAATATTTCTTGAGGAAAAGAAAAAATTGAAATATTTTTTTAGCAAGTTAAAATAAAGAGTGAGTATCACAACTGATTGTTGGACATCATGCCAAAACTTGGGCTACATGAGTGTGACTGCTCACTATATTGATGATGATTGGAAGCTTAAAAAAAAATTTTAAAATTTTTGTTCTGTTTCAAGTCATGCTGGTATGGTAATTGGTAAAACATTGGAATTGTGCTTGCTTGATTGGGGCATAGATAAAGTCTTCACAGTTACTGTAGATAATGCATCTTCTAATGATGTTGGAGTTCAGTACATGAGGAGGAGGCTTGATAGATGGAAAGGTCATGTACTTAATGGTGAGTATTTGCATGTCAGATGTTGTGCACATCTCCTGAGTCTGATTGTTAAAGAAGGACTTAAAGATTCAAATGACTCTATTGCTAGAATTTGGGCTGCAGTTAAATATGTGAGATCATCACCAGCAAGAGCACAGAGGTTCAAGCTTTGTGTGGAGCAAGAAAAAATAGAATTCAAAAGTCTGGTTTGTCTTGATGTTGAAACCAGATGGAATTCTACATATCTAATGCTTGATGTTACTTTGAAATTTCAGAAAGCTTTTGAATTATTGGAGATCCAAGATTCCAAATATGCAGAGGAGCTAATGAAGGGAAAGTCACAGGGCTTACCAACACATGCAGATTGGGATGTTGCTCGAGCTTTATTACCTATTTTGCAAGTATTTTATGATATTACCTTAAACATATATGGTTCTTCTTATGTTATAGGAAATATATATATGCAAAGCATTTATGGAATTGGCATGATGATCAGGAAGTTTTTTGAATCAGATGACATCTGCTTAAGTACTATGGCTTTTAGGATGAAGACCAAATATGATAAATATTGGGAAAATATTGAAAAGCTTAATAGTATGCTATTTATTGCTTGTGTGCTTGATCCTAGGCTAAAGTTGGAGAGTGTAGATTGGATGATTGAGGAAAGTTATGAGAATGAAAAAGTCAGTGAGTTGAAGGGTAAAGTGAAGAATGTTTTGGATAGACTTTTTCAAGAATATTTATCTATAGAAAAGTCATCTTCTTCTTCCCATAGTGTTGCAAGAGTTGAACAAATAAAAGAAATGAATGCTACTGGAATAAGTAATCTTAATGTACTTCAGCTGGTTCAAGATGAATTGAGAAAAGCAAAAGCAAAACAGAAGACTTCCACTTGCAAAACAGAATTAAATAAGTATTTGGAGGAGGAACGTGAAGATGAGGCAAAAGATTTTAATATTCTTTTGTGGTGGAAAGCAAACAGCGGTAGGTACCCAGTTCTTTCCATGATGGCTAAAGATATGCTTGCTATGCCCATATCTACTGTTGTTTCGGAGTTAGCTTTTAGTACAGGAGGTCGAGTTCTTGATCAATTTCGAAGTTCTCTATCTGCAAAAATGGTGGAAGCTCTTATTTGTACACAAGATTGGTTGTGTTCTTCTACTTCTCCTATTAATATTGAGGAGTCACTTAAGGAAATTGAAAAAATATCCGCCGGTAAAAATTACTCATTCATTTTATCATTTCTGTAGAAATTAATTATTGATTTTAATATGTATGCTATATATTTCACATGTGTTATCTTAATAATTGAAGAAATGACGAGCAAAATGGAAACAATAATCTCAGTTGATGACTAATTTTCTTTCTTGATGTCATTTCCTATGAATCTGCCAGTGCCAGCAAAATTATCTGGTTTGTTTATCTGTCCTCTAATCTCTATTCTCTAACTGTTGATTTTGATTACAAAATTATTGCCAAACTTACACATATTGAATGCTAACTGCTATTCTGCTAACTGCTAAGCCAATTGAAAGAGCAAATGCAAGGAAGAAAAGAGGATAAAGTGAAGATATCTCAAGTCATGGGAAGAATGATCTACTGCTGCTAGTCTGCTACACTCGTACACTGCATAATCCCTCTGGGCCTCTGATACTGTCTCAACTTCAGAAACAAATCTGAAAGACTAAAACTATCTAAAAAAAATTTATCTGCATTCCTATGAATCTGCCAACAAATAGGGATCTGACTAGTATTGTCAAACTGTTGATTTCTTCAGGTAAAACATTGGAATTGTGCTTGCTGGCTGCTGCCTGCTGGTCTGCTGCACTACTAGACATGGTGCTTGCTGCCTAGTGCCTAGTGCCTGGCTGCCTGCTGGTTTGTTGCACTACTGGACATGGTGCTTGCTGCCTAGTGCCTAATGCCTGCCTGCCTGCTGGCTGCTGGTTTGCTGCACTACTGAACATGATGCCTATTGTCTGCTGCCTGCTGGTCTGTTGCACTATTGCCTACTGCATGTTGGTCTGCTGCCCTGCATAAGTGCATATTGGCAAATTGTTAGTGCTGGTCTACTACGGCTGCCTACTGGTCTGCTGCATTGCATAAGTACATATTGTTGGTGCTGGTCTATTACTGCTGCCTGCTGGCTGCTGGTCTGCTGCACTGCATAAGTGCATACTGCTGGTCTACTACTGCTGCCTGGTGGTCTGCTGCACAGCATATTGCTAGTCTACTACTGCTGCCTGGTGCGGTCGTGCCTGGCTGCTGGTCTGTTGCAGCAGCTACGCTGCATAGCCAATCCCATCCGGACAGAGAGATTATCTTCTTGGTGACTCTAAGCTAGAAACTGTTGACATTATTATACCTTAATTTATGCCTTTATAGTGCTAGTAGAAGACTAGCAGACTAGCAAGAGTAGTCTAAGCTCTTTTTTTGCAAGAATATGCATAATTGCATACTGTTGCCTGCTGGTCTACTACTGAGTGCTATACTGCTAGTCTAATCTCTTTTTTTGCAAGAATATGCATAATTGCATACTGCTGCCTGCTGGTCTACTACTGAGTGCTGGCTACTGCTGTCTGTTGCCTGTTAGTCTGTTGCACTGCCACTGCATAAGTGCATAATGGATACTGCAATTTGCTTGATTTGCTTCTATTTTGGTGATCTTGTCTCTTATGTTTCTAAGAAACTATTTGAATTATTGTAACTTGTAAAAGTTCAGTAGTTATATTTACTTGAAAGTCAATGTTATTTCTTTATTTTTTGATACAAAACAATGGTTGTTAATTTGCTGAAAATTAATAATCTAAAACCGGTTAACCGGTTTTAGAATCGGTTTAGAACCAGAACCGGAAAACCGGTTCTTCATCCAAACCTGTACGGTTCCGATTCTCAATTTTTTGAGAACCGGAATCCGGTTCCGGTTCTCAAATGAGCAAAACCGGTTCGGTTAACCGGTTTTGCTTACCCCTAACTACTACTACTACTACTACTACTACTATTGCTACTACTAATACCACTACTTCTCCTCCTACTACTACTACTACTCCTACTACTACGACTATTACAATTCCTACTACTACGACTATTACAATTCCGACTACTACAACTACTGTTACTACTACTACTACTCCTGCTAATACTACTACTACTACTATTTCTACGACTGCTACTGCTGCTGCTGCTACTACTACTACTACTACTACTATTGCTACTACTAATACTACTACTCCTACTACTACTGCTACTACTCCTACTGTTACAACAACTACTACTACTACAACTATTACTACCCCTACTACAAAAACTATTGTTACTACTACTATTACTCATGCTAATACTACTGCTACTATTTCTACAATTGTTGTTGTTGCTGCTGCTTCTACTACCACAACAACAACAACTACTACTAATAGTACTAATGTTACTGCTACTACTGCAATAACTAGTACTACAACTGCAACTACTACTGCCACTACTACTAGTTCTACTTCTACGACTACTACAACTACAGCAATTACTAATACCGCTACTACTGCTACTACTAGTTCTGCTACTGCTACCACTACTACTGCTGCTGCTGTTACTACTCCTACTACTACTAGAACTACTACAACTTCTACTACTGCTACTATTGTTACTGCTAGTACTACTACTGCTACTACTATTACGGCTACTACTAGTACTACTACTACTACTACTACTACTGCTACTGCTAGTACTACTTTTGTTACTACTGATGCTGCTACTGCAACTATTGCCACTCCTACTTCGACTGCTACTACTACTGCTAATATTACTACTACTAATACTACTACCTTAACTAATAGTACTTCTACCCATAATGCCGCTACTACTACTACTACTACTGCTACTACTGTAGCTATTGCAACTACTACCACTACTTCTGTTGCTACTACTACTTCAACTATTGCTACTACTACTTCTTTTCCTATTACTACTACTTCTGCTACTAGTACTGTTGCTTTCGCTACTATTGCTAGTTCTACTAGTAGTACTGCTACAGCTACAACAACTCTAACTACTACTACTACTGCTTCTGTTACCACTATTATGACTACTACTATTTCTACTACTGCTACTACTATTATTACTACTACTACGATTACAACAACTACTACTGTTGCTATAATTGATTCTTGTGCCACAACAACTGCTACTATCACTGCTACTGCTGCTGCTACTACTACATCTATTGCTACAAATACCACTACAGCTACTGCTACAACAACAACAACTACTACTACTACTTCTACTACTACAACAATTATAGCTACTCGAACGACTACTACTACTATTACTGCCACTACTACTTCTACTACATTGACTACTGCTACTACTACAATAGTACTACATCTGCTGCCGTTGCCGCAACTACTAGTGCAACTACAACTACAGTTGCTATGACTACTGCCACTACTACTGCTGCTACTCTTACAACTTCTACTAATGTTGCTGCTCGTGCAACCACTACTACTACTGCTACTACAATGACCACTACTACTACTATGAGTAATACTACTAGTAGTACTGCAGCAACAACAACAACATCTTCTTCTACTACTACTACTAGTACTACGACTACTGTTGCCACTTACTACAACTTCTACTACTACTAATACTAATACTAATACTACTACTACTATAACTTCTACTACTACTACTAATACTAATACTAATACTACTACTACTAGTAGTAGTAGCACTACTGCTACTTGTACTACTTCTACAACTACTAGTACTACAATTACTGCCACTAGGATTACAACAACGGCTATGACTACTACAACTATGACTATTGATACTACTACTACTACCATTATAACTACTGTAACTGCTGCTACTACAACTGGTACTAGTAATACCACTAATACTGCTACTACTACTACTACTACTACTACTACAATTATTTCTTCTACTACAACAACTATTACTATTGTGATTGAAACTACTACTATTACTACTACGATTGCTACTTCTACAATTACTACAACTAATACTCGTACTACTTCTGCTACTTTTTCTAGTACTCCTACAACTACTACAATTACTACAACCATTGCAGCTGCTGCTGTTGCTTCTACCACTACTACTGTAGCTACCTCTTTACTACTGCAACTACTACAACTTCTACTACTACCCTTACTACTACTCCTACTACTACTAAAACTCCAACTACTACTCTGACTACTATTACTACTGCTGCTACAACTGCTACTATGAATAACACTACTATTACTACTACTACTACTACTACTACTACTTCTACTACAACTGCCTCAACTACTACAGCTACTACTTCTACAAGTACTATTCCTTTTACTAATGCTACTACTACTACTACTGCTGCTGCTGCTACTGCCAATACTACTGCTACTACAGATGCTAGTACAGCTACTCTAGAACTACTAGCACTACTACTACTTCTACTACTACTTCTACAACTACTACTACTGCTACTAGTACTACTATAACAACAACGACTACTACTACTCCAACTACTCCCACTAGTACTAATACTACTACTACTACTACTACTACTGCTATTGCTACTACCACTGCTGCTGATGCTTCTACTACTGCTTCTACTACTTCTACTACTAGCACTACTGCTACTACTTATACTACCACTACTTCTGCTTCAACTATTACTACTAGTGCAACTATTGGAATTGCTCCTATAATTACTGCTACTACACCTACTGTCGCTGCTACTACTACTAGCAGTACTACTACTAGTGTAATTATTGCAACTGCCACTGCTGCTACAACCACTGCTACTGCTACAATAACTACTACTGCTACTTCTGCTACTACTATTGCTACAGTTGATGCTACCCTCCACTAGAGCAACTACTACTGCTACTACTACTGCTACTATTACTATGACTACTACTACTAGTACTATACTATTACTATTACTGATGCTGCTGCAACTTCTACTACTACTACTAGTATTACTTGTATTACTGCCACTACCGCAACTGTTACTACTTGTGCTACCTGCACAAAAGCTACTGTAGCTGCTAATGCTACTACTTGTGCTAGTGCTGCTACAACTACTACTTTAGCAGCTTCTAATACTACTATTGCAACCACAACTGCTTCTACTACCACTATTAGTACTACAACTGCTACTACTGCTACTACTTCTATTGCTACTATTACTACTACTACTGCTACTATTGCTGCTACTACTACTATTACTACTACTGCTCCTACTACTACTACTATGGCTACCATTACTGCTGCTACTAACACTACTACCACTACTACTGGTACTACTACTACTACTGTTGTTGCTGGTGTTACAACAATAACTACTACTGTTATTACTACAACACCAACAACAACTACTACTCGTACTACTACTACTATTACTACTACTGCTGCTGTTGCTGCTCCTACTACTTCTACTGCTACTACTACTATTTACTACTACTCTTATTACTACTAGCACTACTTCTACTACAGCTACTACTACTACTACTATGAATACTACTATTACTACTACTCTTATTACTACTAGCACTACTTCAACTACAGCTACTACTACTACTACTACGAATACTACTATTAGTACTACAACTTCTTTTGCTACTACTACTACTACAACTACTACTACTAATACCACTACTGTGACTTCTACTACAGTGACTACTACTTTTGCTACACCTACTAGTAGTCCTACTACTACTTCTACTACTATTATTGCTACCTCTACTGCCACTTCTATTGCTACACCGACTACTACTCGTACGACTACCACTACTACTACTACAACTCCAACTACTTCGCCTACTCCTACACCTATTGCTACTACTACTATAGAAACCACTACTACTACAGCTGCTACTACTACAACTACTTCTACTACTTCTACTACAACTACTAATACAACTAACAGTACTACTCCTACTACTACTACTAATATAGCTACTACTACTACTACTACTGCAACTCATACTAATAATACTACTTCTGCTATTACTCCTCCTCTAACAACAGCAACAACAACAACAACAACAACAACAACAACTACTACTACTACTACTACTACTACTACTTCTACTACTACTACTACAACTACGACTCCTACTACTACTACTACTTGCACTCCAACGCCTAATCCTACTACTACTCCTACTACTAGTTCTACAACTGCAACTATTTCTACTACTACAACAACTACCACTACTACTATGACTACTACTACCACTATTGCAACTACTACTACTTCTATTACCACTCCAACTCCTACTCCTATTAATACCCCTTCTACTACTTCTACTACTACCACTCCTACTACAAAAACAATAACTACTACTACTACTGCTCCTACTTCTGCTACAATTGCTACTACTACTACTAATGCTACTACTACAGCTACCACAACAACTACTACTACTACTACTACCACTACTATAACTACTACAACTACTACTACTCCTACTACTACTAGTGCTAGTACTCTTACTACTACTATAACTACTGTTGCTGCTACAAATACTACTACTGTTGCTACTACAACCACTACTCCTTCCCCTATTACTACTAGTACTACAATTACCACCACTACTACTATTACTACTAGTAATTTTACTACTACTGCTGTTACTACTACTACTTCTACTACTACTTCTACTACTAGTACTAGTACTACTACTGCTACTACAACAACAATAACAACAACAACAACTACTACTACTACAACTCTTACTACGGCTACTACTGCTGCTACTGGTACTACTACAACTGCTACTAATACTAGTCCTACTACTACTACTACTACTTATACTACTACTAGTACTACTAGTAGTAGTAGTAGTAGTAGTAGTAATATTACTAGTACTACTAATACTACTACTACTACTACTACTTCAACTAATACTGATACTATAACTGCCCCTACTACTACTAGTACTACTATGACTACTACTTCTACTTTTACTATAGCTACAACAATAACTACTACTAATACTACTACTATTATTGCAACCACTACTTTAATTGCTACTATTGCTTTTTATACTACAATGGAGGTTGTAGTAGTAGTAGCAGTAGGAGTAGCAGTAGTTATAGCAAAAGATATTATAGTATTAGTAGCAACAGTTGTAGTAGTAGGAGCAATACTAGTAGTAATAGTAGTTGGAGGATTATTTCTTGCAGTGGCAGTTGGAGTACTAGTTGAAGTAGTAGTAGTAGTAGCTGGAGTACCATTAGTAAAAATAATAGAATTTATAGCAGTAGCAGGAGTTATAGTAGTACTAGTAGGAGTAGCAAAAGTAGTAACAATAGCAATAATAGTAGTTGTAGTAGAAATAGTAGTATTAGTAGTAGGAGCAGTAGTTATTGTAGTAGCGATAGTAGAGCGATAGTAGTAGTAGCTAAATTAAAAGTTATAGTAGTGGTTGTAGAAGTAGTACTAGTTGGAGTAGTTATAGCAATAGTAGTAGTAGTATTAGTCATAGTAGTAGGAGAAGTAGCAGTAGCAGTAGTAGCAACAGCAATAGTAGTGGGAGTAGTAGTAGCAAAAATAGTAGTAGTAGTAGTAATAGAAGTAGTATGAGTAATAGGAGTAGTGGTAGTAATAGTCGTAGTTGTAGTAGTAGTTGTACTAGTAATAGTAGTAGTGGAAGTTATTATTGTTAAAGTAGTAATAGTAGTAGTAGCAACAGCAATAGCCATAGTCGGAGTAGCATTTGTAGTAGTAGTTGTAGTAGTTTTAGTAGTTATAGTAGCAATAGTAGTTGTGGTAGTTTTCATAATTGGGGTAGTAGTAGTAGCAACCATAGTCGTAGCGGTTGTATTAGGAGTAGGAGAAGTAGTTATAGATATGGTAGTAGTAGCTATCACAACAGCTGTAGCAACAGCAGTAGCAGCAGCAGCTGCAGTAGTAGTTGCTTTAGTTGTAGTAGTAGTAGTAGAAGGAGTTGTAGTGGCAGTAGTGGTAGTAGCAGTAGCAGTAGTAGCAGTAGTGGCTTGAATAACTGTAGCAATAATAATAGTTGTAGCAATAATAGCACTAGTAGTAGTAGTTGTAGTTGCAATGGTAGGAGTGGTAGTAGCTATAATAGTAACTGTAGGAGTAGTAGAAGCTATAGTAGTTGTAGTAGTAGCAGCAGCAGTAGTAGTAATATTAATTGTAATAGCAGAAGTAGCAGCAGTAGTAGCAAAAGTCATCGTAGTAGCAGTAGTAATTATGATACTAGTACTAGTAGTAGTAGTAGTAGTAGTAGTAAAATAGTAGTAGAAGTATTTGTGGCAATAGTTGTAGCAGTACTAGTACTAGTAGCAGTAGTAGCAGTAGTAGTAGTAGTTGTTGTAGTAGTAGTAGTAGTAGTAGTAATAGTAGTAGTAGTATAAGTAGTACTCTCACTACTACTAGTACTAGTAGTAGTAGTTGTTGTTTTTAAAACTAGTAGTAGTTGTTGTTATTTTCAATGCAGTGTTTGGAGTAGTTGTATTACAAGTGATAGTAGTAGCAGCAATAACAACAGTAGTAGTAGAAGTAGTAGCAGTACCAGTAGTAGTAGTAGTAGTAGTAGTACTAGTAGTAGTAGTAGTAGCAGTAGTTGTAGTAGTTGTTATTGTGGTAGTAGTAGTACGAGGAGTAGTAGTAGTAGCATTAGATGTAGCAGCTGTAGCGGCAGCAGTGGTGGTGGTGGTAGTAGTAGTAGTAGTAGTTGCATATGGAGTAGCACTAGTTGTATCAATAGTAGTAGCAGTAGTTGTAGCAGCAACAGAAGCAACAATACTAGTTGTTGTTGTAGTAGTAGCTGACATAGCAGTAGTAGGTTTAGTAGTAGCCGCAGTAGTAGCAGTTATAGTATTAGTATTAGTATTAGTAGTAGCAGTAATAGTTGTAGTAGTAGAAGTTACTGCAGTAGAAGCTATTGCAGGAGTAGTTGTAGTCACTATAGTTGTGGTAGCAATAGTAGAAGTAGTAGAAGTTGTAGTAGTAGAAGAGGTAGTACTTTTAGCATTAGCGCAGTAGTAGTAGTAGTTGTTGTTGTTGTCGTAGGAGTAGTAGTAGTAATGGAAGAAGTAGTAGTAGTAGTAGTAGTAGTAGTAGTAGTAGTAGTACCAGTTGTAGTAGTAATAGTAGATGTAGTAGTAGAGGAAGTAGTTGTAGACGAGTGCTACTACTACAACTACTGTTACTTCTACTACTACTACTACTCCTCCTCCAAGCATTACTCCTACTACTAGTACTACTTTTGTGGCAACTATGGATGCGATTACTGCTACTGCTACTACTATGACTTCTGCTACTATTTCTACTACTACTATGGATGGCATGACTGCTACTGCTACTACTACCACCACTTTTGCTACAACTTCTACTACTACTCCTGCTACTACTGCGACCACTACAACTACAACTACTTCTTCTACTACTACCACTACTAGTACTACCACTATAACTACTGCTATTACTACTACTAGTGCTGCTACGACGACTACTACTATCACTATTAATGCTACAACTACCTCTACTACTGCTACTATTGCTACTACAGCAATTGCAACTGCATCTACTACACTTACGACTATTACTACTACTGTCACTACTACTACTTCTTCTACTACTTCTATCAGTACTACTGCAGCTACTAGTATTTCTGCAACTACTACTAATACTAGTACCACTACTATTGCTAGTGTTGTTATTGCTACTACAACTACTATTATTACTACTTCTACTACTACTGCTACGACAAATACTACTACTATTGCTACTGCAGCTACAACTCCTACTACTACTACTATGACTATTACATATACTGCTACTACTACTCTTTTGAAACAACTGCTACTGCTATTGCTACTACTACCAGTACTACTATAGCTGCTACTTCAACTGCTACTACTACTATAGTTGCTGCTACGACTACTACTACTACGACTACTACAGCAACTACTCATACTACTACCACTGCTGCTACTACTACTACTACTTCTACTACAACTACAACTACTACTACTTCTGTTACTACTTCCACAACTACTGCTACTGCTACTACTACTGCTACGACTACTACAACTACTACTATTGCGACCAGTCCTTCGACTGCCACTGCAAATATTACTGGTACAACAGCTACTATTACTTCTACTGCTACTGCTGCTACTACTACTGTTGTTACAACAACAACAACTATCACTACTAAAAGTACTACTATTACTACTGTCACTACTGCTACCACTAATTGGACTGCCACTAAAATTACTACTGCTACTACTATTACTTCTACTACTACTGCAACTAATGCGACAATTGCTACAACAACAACAACTACTAGTACAACTACCACTACCCCAACTCCTATGGCTACTACTACTACTGCTACTACCACTGCTACTACGTATATTACTACTAGAACTTCCACTGCTTTTGCTGCTACTACTACTTTTGCCACTACTATTACTATTGCCACCACCTCTACTACTACTACAACTACTACTCCCACTAATACTACTGTTGCTAATGCTACCACTGCTACTACTTGTATTGCTACTCTGACTATTAAAACTACTGCTACTACTACTACTCCTGCCACTTCTTCTGCTACAACTATTACTGCTATGACTACTACTACTACTACTACAGCTACTCCTACTACTATGACTACTAATACTGCTACTTCAGCTACTGTGTCTATAACTGCTACTACTGCTACCACAACTTCGACTGCTACTTCTATAACAAATGCTACAATTATTACTATTCTAACTACTACTACTACTCCTATTGCTACTAATGCTACAACTACTGCGATAACTACTGCTACTTCTGACACTAATGCTACTAGTATAACTACTGCTACAACTACTGCTATTACAACTACTACTAATACTACTATTACTACTACTAGTAGTACTGCTAATACAACTAGTACTACTATTACTACTCCTGCTGCGACTATGGTGCTACTACTACTGCAGCAACTGCTACTACTACCACTACTACTATTGCTAATAGTACTACTACGGCTACTACTGCTAATACTACTGTTCTAATAGTACTACTAATACGGCTACTACTACTACTACTACTACTAGAAATACTCCTCCTACCGCTACTGCTGCTATAACTACTGCTACTACTACTACTACTACTACTACTACTACTACTACTACTACTACTACTACTACTACTACAACTGCTACAACTGCTACTTGTAGTACTACTCCTATTACTACTATTAATACTGCTACTACTCCTACTACAACAGCTACTACTAATACTACTACTACTACTTCTCCTACTATGACTATTACTGCTACAATGACTAATGCTACCCCTACTACTGCTACTAGTACTGCCCTTACTACTACTACTGCTGCTGTTATGACACTATTACTACTACTACTACTATTGCTAAATTGTTGCAGCTACTGCTACTTCTCCTACTAGTACTACTGCTAGTACTGCAACTCTTACTAACACTATTTCTACACTACTACAACTACTGCTACTACTGCTTCTACTGCTACTGATAGTATTGTACTGCTACTACAACTGCTACTTTTGCTACTACTACTACTACTAGTGCTACTACTACAACTACTCCTCCTGTTGTTACTACTACTTCTCCTACAACAACAACTAATCACACTACAACTACAACAACTGCTGCTACTTCTACTACTACTTCTCCTACTACTACTACTACTACTACTACAGCTACTACTACTATTGCTGGTACTACTACTGCTACAACTACTACTACTGCTACTACTACTACTACAACTATTGGTACTTCTACTGCCACTACTAGTACTACTTTAGCTACTACTACTGCTAGTACTGCTAGTACTCCTACTACTCCTACTAATCCTTCAACTACTAATAACACTACTACTACCACTGCTACAACTACTACAACTTACTACTACTACTGCTCTTGCTACTATTACTACTCCCCTTACAACTACCTCTGCTATTAACACAACTGTTGCTACTACTACTGCCGCTACTACTATTGCTACTACTACTACTATTACTATTAGTAATACTTCTACCACTACCACAACTATGAATTCAACTACTACTACTACTAGCACTGCACAACTACTACTACTCCGACTACTACTCCTATGATGTCCACTCCAACTGCTACTCCTACTCCTACACCTATTCCTACTACTACTGCTACTACTCCTCCTCCTCCTCCTCCTACTACCAGTACTACTACTTTTACAACAACTTCTACTAACACTACTATTGCTGCTCCTACCATTATTACTAACGATATTGCTACTATAGCTACTACTATTGCTGCCCCTACTACTACTACTACCACTACTACTATAACTAAAATGACAAGTACTACTTCAACTACTATTACTACTACTAATGCTACAACCACTACTTCTAATACTACTACTACTACAACTACTACTAATGCTATTACTACTATTACAACTACTACTATCGCTACTACTCGCAATTCTACTTTGACTACTACTACTATTTCTACAACTACTATTGCTACGACTAGTACTCCTACTACTACTAGTACTATTATGCCTGCTACTATGACTACTAGCACAACGGCTACTACTACCACTACAACCACAATAATTACCAGTCCTAATACTACTACAACTACTGCTACTACTACTACTACTACTACTACTTTGGTCATTAATACTACTACTACTTCTACTAATACTACTTTTAATACTCCTACCACTAGTTCTATTATTACTACTACTACTACTACTACTACTTCTACTACTACTACTTCTACTACTATTACTACTACTACTACTACAATAACGATTACTACTCATATTACCACTACTGGCACTACTATTTCAGCCACTATTGCAACTACAACTTCTGGTACTACTACTACTACTACCACTACAACAACTACTACTACTATAGCAATTTTTGCTACTAATATTGCTGCTCTTAGCACTACATCTACTATTACTACTACTACTACTACTGCCAGTGCTACTACTACTACAACGACAACGACGACAACTAGTACTATGACTGCTGCTATGGCTACTGCTACTACCACTCCTGCAACTACTACTACTACTACTACTACTACAACAATAACTATTACAAATACAACAGTAATAACTACTACTACTACTATTACTACTATTATTGCTACCGCTATTACTACAACTACTACTACGCATACTACGACTATGGTCACTACTATTACGACTATTGCTACTCCTACTACTATTTCTATAGCTACTACTACTTTCATTACTATTGCTACTACTACTACAACTACTGCTGCTTCTACTATTATAGTTACTACTGTTTCTCTATCTATTATTACTGCAACTACTACTACTACTGCTGCTGCTACTACAACTATGACTGGTACTGCTACTACTACTGTTACTATGGCTGCTACTGCTACCATTACTACCACTACTACGACTACTATTGCTATGACCAGTGCTACAATGATTACTACTACTAATACTACAATTGCTCCTTCTACTACTACTACTACTACTACAACCGCTACAACTTTTGCTAATACTATTGCTACAGCTACTACTACAACAACTACTACTATTACTCCTAGCACCACTGCTACTGCAACTACTACTCCTACTACTACTATTAGTATTGTTGTTACTGCTACTACTACTATTGCTACTACTATTATCGTTACTACTATTGCTAACACTAGTACTACTGCTACGACAATTATGGCGGTTGTTATTGCTACTATTGCTACTACTCGTACTACTACCACTTCTACTACTACTACTGCTAGTGCTATTGCAATTTCTACGATTACAACTATTATAGCTTCACCTACAACTAGGCTACTACTACAGCTACTACAACTACTACAGCTAGTACTACTGCTGCTACAATTCCAGCTACTACTACTACTACAATTAGTACTACTCCAACTACTACTAATGCTACCGTTGTTGCTACAACAATCACTACCACTACCACTATACTACTATAGCTTCTACAACTACGGCTACTATTATGACAACTACTACTACTGCTACAACGGATGATACTACTAGTAATACTACTACTACTAGTACTACTAGTAGCACTACTACTTCTACTGCTACTACTATTACCACGTCTACTACTACTACTGCTACTACTGCTACTGCTGTTCCTACTACTACTGCTGTTGCTATTGCTATGACTACTACAACTGCTACTATTGCTAGCACTACTACTACTACTGGAACTACTACGACTGCTACTACTACTACTAGCATTATTACTACTAATACTACTACTACTATTACGGCTACAGCAACTACTACTTTTGTTACTACTAATACTACTACTACTACTAATACTACTACCCCTTCTACCACTACTATCATTGGTACTAATGCAAGTGCTACTACAACTATTACTACTTCTTCCCCTACTTCTACTACTTCCACAACTGCTACTACTACTACGACAACTACTAGTTCTCAAAGAACTACTACTAGTACTGCTACTCCAACTACTACCACAACTACTACAACAATAACTACTACTACCACGACTACAACTACAACTACTAATACTACTATTAGTGCTATTACTTCTACTGCTCTTAGAGCTACTACTACTACTGCTCATACAACTACTACTACTATTGCAACCATTGCTACTGCTAGGAGTACTAACACTACTACTACTACTACCTACGTCTGATACTAGTACAACTATAGCTATTATGGTTGCTACTGCTGCTACTACTACCACTACTATGACTGCTACTGCTACTACTACTGTTGTAACTATTACTGCTACTACAACATCAACAACTACTACTACTATCTCTGCTACTGCTGCTACAACTTCTGCTATGACTACTACTAATACAACTACTACTACTTCTACTATAAATAGTACTACTTCGGCAAATACTACTGCTACAACAACTACTACCACCACTACTGCTACTGCTACTATTGACCCTACTACTTCTGCTACTACTATTACTCCTATGACTGCTGCTACAGCTGCTATTACTACTACTACTATTGTCGCAGTTGTAGCAGAAGTAGTTGTAGTAGTAGTAGTAGTAGAAGTAGTAGTAGTCAAAGTAGCAGTATCAGTCATGGTAGCAGTAGGAATAATTATAGTAGAAATAGGAGTAGCAGTAGGAGTAGTAGTAGCAACAGTAGTACTCATAGTAGTAGTTGTTGTTGTAGAAGCAGTTTAATTAGTAGTAGCAGTTTAATTAGTAGTAATAGTAGTAGTCTTAATAGTAGAAGTAATAATACTAGTAGTAGTAGTACTAGTAGTAATAGTAGTAGCAGCAGTAGTAGTAGTGGTGGTAATAAGAGTAGCAGTAGCAGTAGTAGCAGCAAAAGGAGAAGTAGTAGTAATAACAGCAAAAGTAGTTACAGTAGTAGTAGTAGTACTAGTAGCAGTAGTAGAAGTAGTTGGAGTCAGAGTAGTAGTAGCAATAGGTGCCAGGGAAGGAGTAGTAGTAGGAGTAGAAGTAGCAACTATAGTAGCAGTATTAGTAGTAGCAGCAGCAGTTGTAGCAGCAATTGTAGTAGCACTAGTAGTGGTAGCGACAACAGCAGTAGTAGTAGGAGAAATACCAGTAGCAGTGGTCGTCATAGCAGTAATAGTTTCAGTAGTAAAACAAGTTGTAATAGTAGAGGTAGCAGTAGTACTTATTACAGAAGTTGTAGTAGCAACAACAGTAGTAGCAGGAGTAGAAGCAGAAGTAGTAGTAGTCATAGTAGTAGTAGTAGTAATTCTATTAGTATCAGTAGAAGTAGTATTAGTAATAGTAGTACTATAGTAGTAGCTTTAGTTTTAGTAGCATTTTCAATAGCAGTAGTAGTAGTAGTAGTAGTAATATTAGTAGTAATAGTTGTAGTAGTAGTAGCAGT
Source organism: Trichopus zeylanicus subsp. travancoricus (assembly GCA_005019695.1). NCBI lineage: Eukaryota > Viridiplantae > Streptophyta > Magnoliopsida > Dioscoreales > Dioscoreaceae > Trichopus > Trichopus zeylanicus. Next base: position 57,736 of record RXID01014733.1, read on the forward strand.
AGCAGTAGTTGGAGTAGTAGAAGAAGTTATAGAAGCAGCAGTGGTATCAGTAGTAGTGGTTGTAAAGTAGTAGTGGTGGTGGGAGCAGTAGTAGCAGCTATAGTAGTAATAGTAGTAGTAGTACAGCTGTAGTAGCAGTAGTAGTACAAGTTGTAGTAGCAGCTATAGTAGTAGTAGCAGTAGTAACTGTAGCAGTTGCTCTACTAGCAGCAGCAGTAGTAGTAGTAGTATTAGGAATAGAAGCAGTTGCAGCTAAAGCAGTAGCTGTAGTAGTAGTAGTAAGAGTAGTAGTAGAAGTAGTTGTAGTAGTAGTCGTAGTAGTAGTAATAGTCACAAGAGTAGCAGTTGTAGTTGCAGTAACAACAATAATAGTAGGAGGAGATGGAGCAGTAGTAGTTGTTGTTGTTATTGCAGGAGGAGTAGTAGTAGTACTATCTATAGTAGTATCACTAGTATTAGCAATTGTAGAAATAATAGAATTAGTAGTAGCAGGAGTAATAGTAGTAGTAGTAATAGTAGTAGTAGAAGTTGCAGTAGTAGTAGTAGTTGCAGTTGTATAAGTAATAGTAGCAATAGTAGCAGCAGTAGCAATTGTTGCAGTAGTAGTAGCGGCAAGGGTAGCAGTAGCCATGGAAGTAGTAGTGGAAGTAGTAACAATAGTAGCCGTAATAGTAGCAATAGTAGTAGTAGCGGAAGTAGTAGCAGTAGCGGTAGTAGTAGTAGTAGTAGAAACAGAAATGGTCGTTCTAGGAGCAATAGTACGAGTAGTAGCAATAGTAGTAGCAGCAGCAGAAGAATTAATACTATTACTCCTACTCCTACTTGTGCTACTACTACTACTTTCTGTACACCAACCACTACTACCACTTCTCCTGCTACTACTACTACTACTATCACTTCTATTGCCACGATTATTACAACTTCTAAACATATTCCGACTCTTGTTGCTACTACTACTACCCCTACTCCTCCTACAACTACTCCTAATCGTGATGTTGTTGCAGTTGCTACTACAACTACTACTACTGCTACAACTGCTGCCGCTACTGCTACTTCTAAAGCAACTCCTACTACAACAACAACTACTACTACTACTACTAGTCTTATTACTACTAGTCTTACTACTACTACCACCATGACTACTACTACTATTACTACTATTACTTTTGCAACTATAACTATGAATGATACTACGACTCAACTGCTTCAACTACAACTTCTACTACTAATACTAATACAATTACAACTACTTTTAAGGCTATTCCTACAACTCCTACTACTACTAATACTATTACTACCATTACCACTACTACTACTACTACGACTACTCATACTCCTACTCTGACTCCGACTACTACTACTGCTCCATCAACTACTTCTCCTCCTACTACTACTACTGCTACTACTACTACTCCTACTTCAAGTCGTACTACTACTACTACAACTACTAATACTAAATTACTACAACTGCTGCTGCTGCTGTTTCTACAACTACTAATACAACAACAACAACAACTACTACTAATACTACTATTACCACTACTACTACTACTTCTACTGCGACAACTACAACTATTACCTACTGCTACTGCTGCTACTACTGCAACAAGTATGACTACCGCTACAACGACTACACCTACTAGTTCTATTACTACTACTATTACTACAACTACAACTCCTTCCACTACTGCTACTGCTACTACTACTACTACTTCTATTACCACCACCACTACTACTACTATTAGTACAACAACAACTATTACTGCTGCTACTGCTACTCCTACAACTACTACTCCTTCTGCTACTACTACTACTACTACTACTACTGCTACTACTACTACTACTCACACTACTACCACCACGACAACTATTCCTGCTACGACTCCTACTAGCACTAGTACGACTACTGCTTCCCGTACTACTACTCCAACTAGTATTACTACTACTACTCCAACAACTACAACTCCAATTATGACCAACTATTACAACAACAACAACTACTACTACTATTACTACTTCTGCTATAGTGCAACTAATACTATTACTGCTACATCAACTACTACAACCCCTACTAATACTGCTACTACAACTACTACTATAACTCCGATTACTACTATTACTGCTACTACTACAGCTATTACAATTACTACTACCACTCATACTATTACTTCAACTTCTACAGCTGCGGCGTCTATTACTACAACTATGACTACGAATGGGACCACTACTATAATAATAATAACTACTATTGCTACTACTACTCATACTATTACTTCTACTTTTGCAGCTGCTACTATTGCTACTACTACTACTATTAATTCCACCACTACTACTACAACAACAACAATTATTTCTACTACTTCTACTACTACTACTACTACTACAACAACAACAACAACTAGTACTAATACCACCACTAGTACTACTACTACTACTATTATTACTACTTCTAATACTACTAGTACGACTATTATTGCTACAACAACAACAACAAATTCTTGTACTACAACTACTAGTACCATTACTACTACTTGTACTACTACTACTTCTACTACTACTACTACTCCTACTACTACTACTACTACTTCTGCTATTACAACTACGACTACTATTGCTACTACTACAACTACAACTCCTATGCCTACTTCTACTGCTTCTCCTACTGCAACTACGAATGCTACTGCTACTAATACTATCTCTATTCCTAGTCCTAGTACAACTACTAATACTATCTCTATTCCTAGTCCTAGTACTGCTACAAATACTAGTACAACAACTACTACTACTGCTGCTGCTGCTACTACTACTTCTACTATTACTCCTACAATAACTAATACTACTACTATTGCTATTGTTGCCGTTGCTACTTTGACTACTACTACAACCACAACAACTATTGCTCCAATTACTATAGCTACTACTACGATTACTACTGCTTGTCCTACTATTACCACAACTACTGTGGCTACTACTGCTAGTGCTAGTGCTACTACTACTGCTACTACTACTGCAAGAGCTGCTACTACTACTACTACTGCTATTACTATTACTACTCCTAATACTACTACAACAACTACTAATACTACTACTGCTACTTCTGCTACTATTGCTCCTACTACTACTGCTACTACAACTATTTCTACTACTACTTCTACCACTACAGATATTTCTACTACTACTGCAACAGCTACAACAACTACTACTACTATCGCTACTACAACTTCTGTTACTACTGCTCCTACTATTTCTAGAGCAAACACTATTATTACCAACATTACTTCTACTTCTACTGTTACTACAAATAACACTACTACTATTACCACTACTACTACTGCTGCTATAGTGCTATTGCCACTGCCGCTGCCACTACTACTGCTACTACTGCTCCACCTCCTCCAATAGTTGCGACTACCATCACTACAAGTACTGGTACTACCACAACGTCTCCTACCACTACTATTGCTACTACTACTACAACTACTCTTACTACTGCTGCTACTACAACTACTACTGCTACGGCTACTACTACTACAATTGTTACTGCTACTACTACTACTACTACTATTACAACATCTACTGCTACTTCTACTATTTCTCCTCTTACTATTACTGCTACTACTACTGCTACTACTACTATTATTACAACTACTACCACAACTGCTGCTACTATTGCCACCACTGCTACCACCCCAACTAATGCTACGACTGCTACTACAACTATTGCCACTCCTATTACTACTACAACAACTACCACTTCTGATACAACTGCTACTACGACTACTATTGCTGATATTGCCATAACTTCTACTGCTACTGCTACAACTACTACAACTACTATAACTAATAATATAACTTCAACGGCTACTGCTGCTACTGCAACTACTATTACTACTACTGTTATTACTGCTACTACTGCTACTACAATTACTACTACTACTACTACTACTATTTCTAATATTGCTACTACAACAACTACTACTACCACTACTCCTGTCGTTGCTGCTAGTGTAACTACTGCTACTACTACTACTACAACTAGTTCTACTACTACTACCACCACTACTGCTACTTCTGCTATTGCTGCAACTGCTATAACTACAACTACTACTACTGCTACGATAGCTTCTGTTACTACTACTCCAACTATTTCTCCAGCAACCACTATGATTACCTTCATTACTGCTACTACTACTGCTACTACAAATAATACTATTATTATTACCACTAGTCCTACTACTACTACTTCAGCTGTTGCTACAGCTGCTACTGCTACTACTGCTCCTCCCCCTCCAACTGCTGAGACTACCACTATTATTGGTACGGCTACTACCACAACTTCTCATACTACTACTATTACTACTACTACTGCAACTACTCTTACTACTGCTGCTACTACAACTACCACTACTGTGGCTACTACTATTGCAACTGTTGCTGCTACTACTACTACTACTGCGGCTACTACTATTACAACATCTACTGCTACTTCTACTATTTCCCCTCTTACGACTGCTATTGCTACTACTGCTACTACTAATACTTCTACTATTACTATTACTACTACTACTACTCCTACTACTTCTACTACTACTATTACAACTACTACTCCTGCTACTTCTACTATTACAACTGCTACCACAACTGCTGCCACTACTGCTACCACTCCAACTAATGCTACGATTACTACTGCAACTTCTACTACTCCAATTACTACTACTACTACTGCCACTACTGATACTACTACTACTGTTGCTACTGTTGGTACTACTACTATAACTTCTATTGCTACTGCTACAACTACTACAACTACTACTACTGCTTCAATAGCTACAGCTGCTACTGCAACTATTATTACTACTACTCCTACTATTAATACTGCTACTACAGATAGTCCTATTACTACTACTTCTACGACTATAATTTCTAATATTGCTACTATAACAAGTACAACTACTACTAATCCTGCCACTGCTACTTCTAAAACTACTGCTGCTGCTGCTGCTACCGCTACTGCTACTTTTACTACTACTACATAGCTACTATTATTGGTGCCACCACCACTACTACTACTTTTACAACAACTACTACTGCTATTATTAATGGTACCACCACCACTACCACTAATACTACTACAACAATTGCTACTACTACTACTACTACTACTACTACTACTACTACTACTCTTGCTAATACTACTACAACTACTGTCGCGGTGACTTTTGCTGCTATTATTAGTACTCCTACTACTGCTACTCCTACAACAACAACTACTACTACTCCTTCAACTAGTAATACTATTACAATAACTGCTACACCTGCTACAATTATAACTACTAATACAACATGTTCTACTACTACTAAAACTACTACTGCTACAACAACAACTACTACTACTACTACTACTACTACTACTACTACTACGACCACCATCAGAAATTCTACTACTACTCAAATTACTTCACTTGCTACTACCACTGCTGTAACTACTACTATTACCTCTACTGCTACTACCATTGCAACTACTATTGCAACTATTGCTACTACAATTGCTATTCCAACTACTACTGCTACTGCTGCTCCTACTATTAGTACTACTACTACTACTACGGTCACACCAACTACAACTACTACCATTACAACTGCTTTAAAAACTACGAATACTACTACTATTAATTCTACTTCGCCTACTATGAGTACTACTGCTACTAATATTGTGACTACTACAGCCACTACTACTAGTACTATTGCGGCTACTGCTTTTACTATTATCTCTGGTACTATTACTGCTACTACATTTACTACGACTACTACAACTGCTACTACTACAAACACTAATACTCCTAGCACTACTATTGCTATGAGTGCTACTACCCCTACTATGACTACACCTATTACTACAACTATTATTATTGCTGCTACTACTATTATTACTACTATTACTGCTACTACTACTGCTCCTACTACTACTACTGCTTCCACTACTACAACAATTGCTACAACTACTACTCCTACTCCTACTAATACTACTGCTACAACTACTACTTCAACCACTACTACTACTAATACTACTACAACTTCTACTACAACTCCCATTACTGCAACTACTAGTTCCACAACTACCTCCAATACCACTACTATTGCTACTGTTACTATACTACCACAAATACTACTACGACTACTACTACTCATACGGCTACTACTACTACTACTTATACTACTACTACAACAACTACTACTACACTATAGTTGCTACTACTACTACTACTCCTACTGCTGCTGCTACTACTACTCATACTACTACTACTATTACTACTACTACTACTATAGCTACTACTACTACTACAACTACTACTTCAACTACTACTGCGACTACTCCTACTACAACTCATATGACTCCTATTGCTGCTACTACTACTACTAGTACTACTACTACTACTATGACTACTACTACTCCTACTCCTACTTCTACTACTACTGCTACTGCCACAACTGCTTCACCTACTACTATAACACTTACTACAACAACCGTGACTACTAGTACTACAACTACTACTACTACTAGTCCTCCACCTACAATTACAACTAGCGCTATTGCTACTACTTCTTCTGCAACTACCACTACTACTACTACTTGTACTACAACAAATACTACTATTACTATAACTAATACTACAGTAACAACTATTACAGCTACAACTACTACTACTGCGCCTACTACTACTACCACTCCAATTACTGCTACTATTAGTATTAGTACTTCTACTAGTACTACTAGTACCGTTGCTCCTACAAATGCTAAAACTTTTCCTACTACTACTACTACTGATCGTGCTACTATTGGTACTACTAGTGTTGCTACTACTACTACTTCAACTAATACAACAACTACTACAACTGCTACTTCTATTACTACTACAGCTACAACTACTACTACTCCTACTACTACTACTACTACAGCAACTATTTCTACTGCTACTACAACTACTATGACAACAACAACAACTACTACTACGACTACTACAACCGTTACGGCTGTTGCTACAACAACAACTAATACTAATGCTACTACTACTTCTCCTACTACCACAACTGCTACTAATGCTACTAGTACTACAACTACTACTGCAACTTCAACTAATGCTGTTGTTCCCACTACTACTGCAATAACTGCTTCTACTACTACCTCTATCACCACTACTGTCGCTACTGTGACTACACTACTACTACATCAACTAATACTACTACCACTCCTCCTAGAACTACTACTATTACCACAAAAAATACTGCTATTGCTAATAGTACAACAACTAAAACTTATCCTACTACTATTTCTACTACTACTACTGCTACTATTATACTACTACTTCTTCAACTACTATTACTACTACTGCAACTACTTCAACTGCTACTGCTAGTGCTACTACTACTACTCCAACAGCTACTACTACTACTCGTACTACTACTACAACTGCACCTACTACTTTTGCTACTACTGCTACTACGATAAGTACGACAGTTGTTGCTCTTACAACAACAACTACAACTATTACAACTACTCTTCCTACTACCACAACTATTACTACTGCTGCTTCTACTACTACTACTGCTATTACTACTATTGCTGCTTCTACCACAACTACAACTTCTACTGTTACCTCTACTACTACTACTGCTGCTACTATTACATGAATTACTACAAATAGGACAATTACTGTTACAACAACTACAACTACTACTATTTCTACTACTACCTCTACTACTACTACTACTGCTAACTATTACAAGAATTACTACAAATAATACAATTACTCCTACAACAACAACAACTACTACTACTCCTATTACAACAACTACTACTACTACTGCTACAACAATAGCTTCTTACACCACCACCACTACTACTACTCTACTACAACTACTACTACTACTGTACTACAACTACTACTGCTACTGCTACTTCTACTACAACAAAAACAACAACAACAACAACTACTACAACTACTGCTACCGAAATTACTACTTCAGCTACTATTACTACTACTAGTACTACAACTAGTACTATTACTACTATTTCTAATTCTAGTACTGCTACTACTACTACTACTAACTCTAGTACTGCTACTACTACTACTCCTATTTTTGCTACTACCAGTATCACTATAGCTACTACTACTCTTACGATAATAATTACTACTACTACTTCTGCTACTACTACAACTACTAAATCTTTTCGCATTTCTACGACTACTACTCCCGCTAGTACTATTACTACTACTACTAGTGCTACTACTTCAACTTCAACTAATATGACTACTGCTATTACTGCTACTTCTACTACTACTGCTTCTAGTATGACTACTGCTATTGCTACTACTCCTACTGCTACCAAGGCTACAACAAGTACTACTATTACTGCAAATACTATTGCTACTACAACTACTACTACAACAACCGCTATTATAGTTTCAACTACTACTACTGCTACTGCTCCAATTGCTGCTACTGCAATTACTATTATTACTACTCCCACTACTACTATTACTACTGTTGATGCTATAACAACTACAACAACAACTACTACTCCTCCTACAACCACAACTACAATAACTGCTACTGCTACTAGGACAAAAACTTCTCCTAGTACTGCTACTACTATTACTACTACTTCTGCAACTACTTCTACTACAACCTCCACTACTACTATTGCTACTGTTACTTCACTACTACTGCAACTACTATTACTAATACCACTACTACTCCAACAACTACCACTATTACTACAAATACTACTACTACTACTACTACTATAGCGACTAAAACTTCTCTGACTACTACCACTATTACTTCAGCTACTACTTCCACTACTACCACTGCTACGACTACTCCGACTGCTACTTTTACTATTCCTATTGATACTACTATCATAGCTACTACTTCTACTACTACAACAACTACAGCTACTACTATTACTATGACCACTACAACTACTACTACTGCTGCAACTACAACTACTCCTACTACCACAACTACTATTTCTGCTACTACTACTACTACTCCTACTACTACCACCACTACTACAACAACAACAACAACTACTATTAATAATACTACAGCGGCTGCTACTACCACCTCTACTACAACTACTAACACTTCTATTGTTACTACACTACTACTACTCCTCCTACACCAACTCCTACTCCTACAACAACAACAACGACTACTACTTCCATAACTACTACAACAACAACTACTGCTACTGCTACAACTACTTCTACTGCAACTACTGCTACTGCTACTACTTCTACTACTACTAGTACTACTCGTATTACTACTACTACTACTTCAACTACAACAACTACTACTGCTACTACTAGTTCGGTTACTACTACTACTACTACTATTGCTACTACTATTGCCACTACTGCTACTACTACAACTATTGCTCTTACTAATACCACTAGTACTACTACTTGTAGTATTATTACCACAACTGTTACTGCTACTATTGCTACTACTACTACTCCTCCTCCTATTACTACTACTACTACATCATCTACTACTACTACAAGTATTATTACTGCTGCTACTACTATTACCAGTACTACTGCTCCTACAACTACAACTACAACAACTACTACTACAACTACAACTATTACTCCTACTACTACTCTTACTACTACTACTATTACTACTACTACTACTACTAATACTACTACTACAACTACTATTACAATAACTACTACTACTGTTACGACTACTACTACTACTCCTCCTGTTGCTGCTGCTGTTGCAGCTGGTACTACTACTACTGCTGCTACTACTACTACTTCTACTACTGTTACTACTGCTGCTACTACTGCTACTACTACTACTACTACTAATACTGCTGCAACTGCTAGTAGTACTACAACTACAACTACAACAAGTATTCCTACTGCTATTACAACAACTACTACTACCGCTACTACTATTACTACAACAATAACTATTACTACAACTCCTATTGCCACTGCTATTACAATAACTACTACTACTTCTACTACTACTATTACTTCTACTGCTACTTCTACTCCTATTAGTCCTACTACTACTACAACAACTACTACTACTCGTACTGCTACTCCAACTCCAACACCTACTCCTATTTCTACAACAAATACTACTGCTGCCACATTAACTACTACAACAACAACAACTACTACTGCTATTCCTACCGCTACTCCTACTCCTATAATAACTCCTATTACTACTACTACAACAACAACAACTTCTACTACTACTACTACTGTTGCTGCTACAGCTGCTGCTGTTACTAGTACTACTACTACTACTACTACTACTACTACTACTACTCCTGCTGCTACTACTACTACTACTTCTACTAGTAGTAGTAGTAGTGCTACGATAACAACTGCTACTGCGACTTCTACTACTGCTACTACTACTACTACTGCTATTACTACTGCTAGTGCTACTACTACTACTAGGGCTGCTACTACTATTGTTGCTATTGCTACTACTCCCACGGCTACAACTACTACTCGTACAACTAGTACTACTAATACGACGATAAGTGCTACCTCTACTACTACTTCTACTACTACTACTACACTATCGCTATTACAGTTATTTCCGCAACCATTACAATAACTACCAAAGTTGCCGATACGACTGCTGCTACTACTGCTACTACTACTGTTGCGGCTACCACTACCAATACTACAGCAACCTCTACTATTAATACTACTACTACTACAACAACTACAACTTCTACTACTGCTACTCCAACTAATACTATAGCTTCTGCAACTACTATTCCAATGATTAGCATTACTGATTTTACTACTACTTGCACTACCACTACTTCGACTGTTACGACTACTACTGCTATTACTGCTACCACTACTTCGACTGTTACAACTGCTACTGCTACTACTGCTATTACTGCTACCACTACTTCGACTGTTACAACTGCTACTACTACTACTACTACTACTACTACTATTACTACTACTACTACGGCAATAACTACTACTGCCACTACTACTACTTTCTCTACTACATTTACTACTTCGACTGTTACAACTGCTACTACTGCTACTACTACTACTACTACTACTACTACTACTACTACTACTACTACTACTACTACTACTATTACTACTACTACTACGGCTATAACTACTACTGCCACTACTACTACTTTCTCTACTACATTTACTACTTCTACTAGTACAACAACTACTACTACTGCTAAACAACTAATACTACTGCTGCTACTGCCACTACTGCTATGAATTATACTACTACTACTTCTAGTACGATAGATACTGCTACTACGGTAGCTACTGCTACTTCTGCTACGACTACTTCGACAACAACAACAACTACTACTATAATTACTACTATAACTACTACTACATCTACTCTTACTGCTACTACTGCTATTGTTTTTGCTACTTTTGCTACAACTATGACAATTACTGTTGCTGCTACTGCTACCACTGCTACTGCTACTATTACGACAACAAAGACTAGTGCTACTACTACTACTTAAAGAACTAAAACTGTTGTTGCTGCTACTACAACTGCTTGTACTATTGTTACTGCAACTACTTCTACTATTTCTACTACTACTACTACTTCTATAACTATTACTAGTACTGCAAATACTGCTACAACTACTTCGAATGCTACTCCTGCTACTACTGCTAATACAATTACTACTACTACTACTACTATTGCTACTATTACTACTACTATAACTACTATGGCTACTACTACTATCGCCACTACTACAACTTCCTCTACTACTTTTACCATTGCTACTACCACTGCTACAACTACTATACCGACTCCAACTAATACTACTGTAGCTACCATAATTACTGCTGCTATGAGTATTACTGCTTCTACATCTACTTCTACAATATAGCTACTATTGCTACTTCTGCTACTATAACTTCTTCTACTACTACTACTGGTACTACTACTTCCACTTCTTCCACTACGATTATTACTACTACTACTACTACTATTGCTATTATGGCTGCTTTTGCTACTGCTGCTACCACGACTTCGATTACTACAACTGCTGCTACTGTTAGTGCAATTACGACTACAACTACAACTACATCTACTACTGTCGCTACTACTGCTACAGTTGTTACAATAAAAACTTCTACTACTACAACTACTACAATAACTGTTGTTGCTACTTCTACTATTGCTACTACTACTACTACTAAGGCAATTGCTACTGCTACTACTATTACAACTACTGCTACTGCTACTGCTACTAGTATAACAACAAATACTAATGCTACTACTACTGCTACTACTACTACTACTACTACTACTACTACTGCTGCTACTGCCACTGCAACTGCTACTACTACAGCTACTACTAAGACTACTGTGCTGCTACTACTACTACTACTACCCGTACTATGGATATTACTACTACTACTACGGCTACCAATACTATGACTGCTACTGCTGCTACTACAATTATCACTACTACTACTACTGCTGCTGCAACCACTACTTCTCCTGCTACTATTACTACTGTAACTACAATAACTACTACGACTTTTGCTACTCCAACTAATACTAGTTCTGCTACTGCTACTACTCCAACTACTAGTTTTGCTAGTACTACCACTACTACTACTGCTACTACAACAACTATTATTACTGTTGCTACTATAACTACTGCTACTACTACTACTGTAGTACTACTGCTGCCGATACTACGACTGCTACTGCTACTACTGCTGCCACTACTTCAGTTGCTGCTACTACTACTACTACTAATATAATCATTACTACAACTACAACTAGTTCTACTACAACTTCTACTACTGCTACTATTGCTACAACAAAAACTATTATTACTACAACTACTACTGCTATTATTGCTACTACTGTCACTACTGCTGCTGCAACTACTATGACTACTACTACTACTCGTCCTGTTACAATTACTAATACAACTAGTACTGCTACTACAATAACAAATACTACTACTACTACTACTACTACTACAACAAAAACTACTACTACTACTACTAGTACTGGTACAGCTAATGCTAATATTACTGCTACTTCTACTATTACCTCTACTATTACTATTATTGCTACTACTTCTACTACGACTACCACTACTACTACTGCTACTACAACTATTGCTACTACTACTACTACAATAGTTACTAATAATATAGCTACTACTACATCTATTGCTACTGCAACAACGACAACTTCTACTACTACTACTGCTGCTACTACTACTATCACTCCTACAACAACTACTACTATTCCTACTACTATTGCTACTACTACTACAACAACTACTGCTACTACTGTTATGACTGCAACTGTTTCTACTAGTACTACAACTACTACTTTTGTTACTACTACAACTACTCCTACTACTATTGCTACTGCTTCCACTACTGCTAATGCTACTACTACTACTCCAGCTACTACTAGGCGTACTACTACTGCTATTGCTACTACTACTATGTCTGCTACTACTTCTACAACCTCTCCTACCACTATAACTACTTCCACTATTACTAGCACTACTATTGGTAATACTACTATTGCAACTACTGCTACTATTGCTGCTGCTACTACTACTGCTACTAATGCATCTACTGCTTCTGCTACTACTACTACTAATACCACTACTACTACTTTTGCTACTACTGTTACTACTAGTACTACCACTATAATGACTATGACCACTACTACTACGACTACCGCTACTACTATTATGGCTACTGCTGCTGCTACTACTACCCCCACTACAACCATTACTACTGCTACTACTGCAGCTTCTGCTACTACTACTACTCCTCCTACTACACCTTCTACTGCTACTACTACTTTAATTACTTTCGGTAGTACTACTATTGCAACTTCTATGGCTTCTGTGATAACTACTTCTGCTACTACTAGAACTACTACTAGTTCTATTACCACCACTACAGCCTTTAATACTACAATGCCTACTATAACTACTGCTGGTACCACTACTACTACAACTACTTTTTTTACTACAGCTACTGCTGCTGCTGTTGATGCTACTACTGCTACTACTGGTACTACTCTAGGAATACTACTTCAACTACTACTACAACACTGATACTACTACTTCTACTCCCACTAATGCCACTTCTGCTTTTGCTACTACTACTTCTCTTAGCACTACTATTACTATTACTACTACTACTATTACTATTATGCCTACTATTACTACTGTTACTACGTTGCTGCTGCGACTACTACTACTCCTACTACTAGTACTACTAGTACTATGATAGCTACTACTACTACTACTTCTGCTACAACAATAACTACAAAAATGACTACTACTACAGCAACATCCAATATCCCAACTACTACTACTACTGCTACTACTACTTCCACTACTACTGCTACTGCTACTACTACTACTATTACTGGTACTTCTTATACTACTATGACTATCACTAATACTACAACTGCAACTACTACTACGACGGCTACATCTACAACTACTACTACTCTAACTACCACTATGGCAATCACAAATACTACTACTATGGCTGCTACTACTGTTAATACTACTATTGTTCCTCCTATTACTACAACTACCGCTCCTACAACCCCTAGTACTACTACTACCGCTGCTTCTACTACTAATAATACTACTACTCACTCCTTCACTACTACTACTACTATTATTATTCCTAATAATACTCCTACTACTGCTGCTACTACTACTACATCTATTGCTGCAACTTCAATTGCTACTCCTACTACTATTGCTATTGCTCCTGCTACTACTACTGCTATTGCTACTACTACTACTAATACTGCTCCAACTCCTGCGACTACTGCAACTACTACTCCTACTCCTACTGCTACTACTACCTCAACTACTACTACTCCAGCTACTACTATTACTATAACTACTACTACTACTACGACAACTACTATTACTACGAAAAATCCCTCCACTTTGCTACTACTGATACTCTGACTACTATTGTTGCTACTCCCACTGCTACTCTAACTACTATAGCTCCTACTATTACTACTATTATTACAACTCCAACTACTACTAGTACTATAACTACTATGGTTACTGTTACTGCTACTGCTCCTCCTACTCCAACAACTACTACTACTACTACTGCCATGGCTATAATGCTACTACAGCTACTACGAGTACTACCACTTCTCCTACTACTACTGCGGCTGCTGCTTCTATTGCTACTACTAATAATGCTACTACTACTCCTACTTCCACTTATACTACTACTATTGCTACTATTATTGCAACTACTACTACTCCAACTTCCACTTTTACTACTACTACTACTTCTCCTACTACTACTACTTCTGCTACTACAACAACTACTACAGCTACTACTACTACTTCTTCTTCTGCTGGTACTGCTACTATAGCTACTACTGCTACCACTACAACTACTTCAAGTTCTGCTGCTACAACTACTACAAATACTGCAACAACCACTACTACTGCTACTGCTTATACTACTTCTTCCCCTACACCTACTACTACTCCTAATTCTACAACTACTGCAACCACTGCTGCTACTCCAAAGACAACCTCTACTGGTACTACTACTACTCCTAATTCTTTGACTAAAGCTTCTACTGCTACAACTACTACAACAACTACTACTGTTCAAACTATTAGTACTACAACTAGTACTCTTACTACTACTACGGCTACAACTACTGCTAGTACTCCTACTACTACTACTACTATTACTACTACTGCTACTGCTACTCCAACTACATCTACTATAACTATAGCTACTACTGTAGCAATTATAATAACTGCTTACTCTAATATTGCTACTGCTAATACTGCCACTACTTCTACTACTAGTACGGCTGCTATGATGACTACTACTACTATTACTACTACTACTACCACTAGCACTTCTGCTACTACTACTACTACTACTTCTCCTACAACAACTACGGCTTCTGCTACAGCTACAACTGTTGCTTCTACTATTGCTACTACTGCTACTACTACAACAATAGCTACTTCTGCTGCAACTTCTATAGTTAATGCAACTTCACCTATTACTACTGCTGCCAACACTACTACTTCTCCTACAACAACTACGACTTTTGCTACTGCTACAACTAATACGACTGCTGCTTCTGCTATTGCTACTACTCGTACTAATACAACTATAGCTACTTCTGCTATAACTTCTACAGCTTATAAAGCTTCTCCTATTACTATTGTTGCCACTACTACTGCAGCTACTACTACTAATACTACTACTATCACAACAACTACAACTGCTTCTACCACTACTACTACAACTGCTACTACTACTACCACTCCAACTACTACTTCTACTACTGCACTAATGTTACTACTACTACTATAACTACAGTAATACTATGACTACTACTACTACTACTATAACAATTGCTGCTGCTATTGCTACTACTTCTACTTTTGCCACTACTATTGCTACTGCTACTAATACTACTAATACTACTGGTACTACTTCTGGTACTACTAATATTTCTCCCACCACTATTACTACTACAACTACTACTGCTATTGCTGCTACTACTACTATTACTAGGACTGCTACTGCTATTACCACTATTTCTACTACTACTACTACTACTATTGCTACTTCTGCTACAACAACTATGACTACTGCTACTACCACTACAACTACAACAACAACTACTACTATAACAGTTACTACTACTACCACTGTGACTATAGCTACTGCTACTACTTGTAGAACTATTTCTACCGCTGCTACTACTTCTACTACTAATACTACAGCTGCTACTATTTCTACTACTACTATGACTGCTGCAACAACTACTGCTAGTAATGCAACTACAACTACTCCTACTACTACTACTCCTCGTACTACTACTACAGCAACAACTACAACTACTATTGTTGCTATAGCTACTACTACACCCCCTCTTACGACTGCTAAAGCAACAACAATAGCTACTGCTGCTGTTGCTACAACAACTACTACTATTGCTCCTACTACTATTGCAACTACTACTTCTGCTACCACAACCGCTACAAATACTGCTACTACTACTACTACTAGTATTACTACTATTACTACTACTGCTTCTACTACAAGAACTACTACTGATGCCACTAGTAAATCTTCTACTACTACAACTACAACTACTACCACTGCTACCACCACCACTATGACTATAAGTACTACTTTGACTGCTACAACTACTACTACTTCTACCACAACTACTAAAACTACTACTACTACTACAAGTACTACTACTTCTACTTACTACCACAACTACTAAAACTACTACTACTACTACTAATATTGCTACTATTGCTACTATTGTTACTACGGCTACAACAGCTACTAAAACAACAACAACAACTACTACTACAACTACTACTGCAATTACTACAGCAGCTACTACTATTACTGTTGCAACAAGTACTATTACTACTACTGCAACAACAAGAACAACAACTAGTACCACTACTACTACTTCTATGACTATTACTACTGCTACTCCTACTACTTCTACTACTTTTATTACTACTACTACTATTTGTGCTACTACTACTCCCACTACTCCTGCTGTTGTTGCTACTACTACTGTTACTTCTCCTACTACTATGACTACTACTACTACTATAGCAATAACTACTACTACTACTGGTACTACAACTACTACCACTACTACAACTGCTACTATAGTTACTACTACTACTTCAACTACTGCTACTGCTACGACAACTACTACTCCTACTACTAATACTACTGCTTCTTCTACTACTACTACTACTACTACTACTACTACTATTACTACTTCTTCTACTGCTACTAGTACTACTACAACTCCTCCCACTATTCATACTACTATTATTTATACTAATGATATTCTAACTACAATTGCTACATCTACTACTTTTTCAGCTGATACTACAAATGATACTCCAACTACTTCTGCGAGAAATATTACGCTTATGATTACTACATCAACTACGGCTCCTACTACCACTATTGTTGCTACTAATACTATTGCAACTTATGTGATGACTACTACTACTCCTACTGCTACTACTACTACAAACACCACTGCTACTACTGATACTCCTGCTACTGCTGCTACTACTACTACTGCAGCTACTCCTACTACTACTACTACTGCTGCCACTATTATTACTACTACTACTGCTCCTGCTAATGTTGCTACTCCTACTACTAGCACCACCACTACTACTACTACTAGTACTACTACTACTAAAATTGTGGTTACTACTGTAGCTATTAATGGTACTACATCTACAACTGCTATAACTACTACTTCTATTACTATTACTGTTGCGACGACTACTACATCTGCTACTACCACTACTACTATCGCTTCAGCTACTACTACTACTGCTGCTATTACTAATCCTACTACTACTACTTCTTCTACTACTACTAATACTACACTAATACTACTACTACTACTACTACTACTATTACTACTACAACTACTACTACTACTACTACTACTGCTACTACTACTGCTACTGCTACTACTACTACTACTACTACTACTACTACTACTACTACTACTACAACAACTACAACTACTACCATTACTACTACTGCTGCAACTATTGCTGCTACTACAACTACTTCTACTACTACTAGTACTGCTACTATTACCAATTCTCCTACTACTACCACTTTCACAACTATAACAACTGCTAAGTTAACAACAATAACTACTGCTACTACTTTGACGGTGATTACTACTACCGCTACAACAACTACTACTTCAGCTACAACTGCTAGTTTGACTACTATTATAACTACAACTACTTCTATTTTAACCACTACTTCTACTTCTACTACCATATCACCTTCTATTAATACTACTACTGCTACTACTACAACTACTACTACCGCTATTAATACCACTGCTACTACTATTATGACCACTACTTCTATAGCTACTACTACTACTTCTGGTAATACTACTACTTATGCTATTGCTACTGCTACAACTTCAACTCATTGTACTACTATTACTACTGCAACTACTCCTACTGTAGCTACTACTACTACTACTACTACTTCAACTACTACTACAACCACAACTACAAAAATAACTACTCCTATAGCTTCTACTACTGCTAATACTACTGCTAGTATTGCAACTACTACTACTGTGACTGTTGCAGCTGCTCTGATTGCTACTACTACTAAAACTACAAATAATGCTGCTACTATTGCTACGGCTACTACTGCCACACCAACTATTATAGCAACAAATACTACTACTACAGCTGCTAATACTATTAGTACTACTACTACTGCTACCACTACTGCAACAACTATAATCGCTACCACCACCACTACTACTGCTACTACTACAACAACAACAACTACTACTACTACAACAGCTACTACTACTACTACAACAGCTGCTACTACTACAACTACTGCTACTAGTACTACAATAGCTACTACTGCTACAACAACTACTACTACAACTACTACTGCTATTATTGCTGCTGCCACTACTGCTACTACTATTTTTATTACTACCACTACTATTGCTACTTTTGCTACAAGTAGTACTATTGCAATTTCCGCTACTAGTAGCACTACTACTACTACTATGATTGTTGCTACAAATGCTACTACTTCTACTATGACAACAATTACTCTTATTACTACTAATACTACTATGGCTATGACTTTTATTATTACTATTACTACTACTACTACTATATCTGCAGCTACTATGACTAGTACTTATGCTGCAACTACATCAACTGTTACTACTACTACAATTAATAGTACTATTTCTACTACTAGTAGTACTATTACTATTGCAACTACCATTGCGACTACTAATACTACTACTACTACTACTGCTGCAGCTACTACTACCACTTTTCCTACTACTATTACTACTGTGACTACTTCAATTACTACAACAACTACTACTACTACAACTATTACTTCTACTACTACTACTACTTCAGCTACTGCATCTATGACTTCTACTACAACTACTTCGGCCAATACGCCTACTACAACTACCATTGCTACGACTGCTACCACTATTAATACTACTACTACTACTGCACTACTACTACTACTGCTACTGCTTCTACTGCTACTAGTATGACAAGTACTACCGATGCTGCTCCAACTACTTCTACTACCACTGCTGCTACTACTGCTACTATTACTACCAGTACTACTATTATTGCTGCTGCTACTGCTACTACTACTAATACTTCTACTACTATAGCTACTGCTACTACTTCCCCAACTACTGCTTCTTCTTCTACTACTACTACTGCTACCACTACTGCTACTACTAATGCTAATACTACTACCACAATTACAGCAACTACTACTGCTGCTACTACTGTTACTACAACAACAACTACTACTACTGTTGTTGCAGATATAGCTGCTACTACTACTACTACTACTACAGCTACTACTACTATTTCCAACACTACTCCTACTCCAATAATTGTTGCTGCAGCTGCTACTACTGTTACTGCTACTACTACTACTACTTATACCACTTGTACTACTACTACTATTTCCACTACAACTACTACTGCTACTAATACTAGTTCTACTACTCCCGCCGCCGCCGATGCTGCTACAACTACAACTGCTGCAACTACTTTTGCTACTACTACTGTTCCGCTACCGCTAACACAACTACTACCGCTATTGCTGCAGTTGCTACTGTTGCAGCTACCGCTACTACTACTACTTCACTTACTTCCTCTCCTACTGTGACAATTGCTACTACTACTACAACAATTGGTACTACTACTATGTCTCCGACTACTACTACCGCAAAAACAAATAATGGCAGTATTACTACGGTTGCTACTACAACTACTACAACTACTACTACTACAACTGCTGCTACCACCGCTACTACAACAACTACTGCTACTATTGCTACTTATGCTCGTTCTGCTACTACTACTAATAAAACTAGCACTACTACTTCTACCACTACTACCACCAATACTGCTACTACTAGTTTGACAACTACTACTGCTATAACTATTACGATTACTATGTCGTTGCTACTACTACTAGTACTACAGTGACTACTACTACTACTACTACTACTACAACTACTATGATTAATGCTACTAATGCTACTTCTACCACTACTACTTCTACTCCTACTACTACTCCCACTATAACTCCTACTACTAGTACTACTACACCTAATACTAATAATACAACAACAACAACAATAACTAATCCTACTCCTAAACCGCTTCAACTACAACAAATACAACTCCTATAACTACTACTTTTACTACTACTACTACTATTGCTACTACTACTATTATGACAACAACTAGTACTACTAGTACTGCTAGCCCTACTGCTACTGCTGCTACTACAAGGACAACTACAACTACCAGTACTACTACGATGATTACTACTACTACTATTACCACCACAACAACAACAACAACAAAAACTACTAGTACTACTACTACTTCTACTACTACTACTACAAATACTACGATGATTACTACTTCAACCACTACTACTTCTATTGGTTCTCCTGCTACTCCTGCTACTCCTAGTACTACTACTACTACTACTATTACTCCTCCTAATACTACTAATACTACTACCCCTTCTTCTACTACTGTAACTATGACTAATGCTACAAATATTAGTATCCTGCTGCTACTACTACTATTATTATTACTACTCCTACTACTACTGCTACTACTACTACTGCTACTACTACTGCTGCTGCTGCTGCTGCTACAACTATTACAACTACTACTATTATTCATACTACTTATACTACTACTATTATTGCTACTGCTACTTCTAGTACTACTACTTCTGCTGCTATTTCTACTACTGCTACTATTGCTACTACTACCCCTACTACTACTACAACTACTGCTGCTACAACAACTACTGCTACAACTACGACCACGACTAGTAATCTTGCTGCTGCTACAACTACTTCTACCACTACTATTACTACTACTACTGCTGCTACTACTACTACTACAATAACTGTTGGTACTGCTACTACAACTATTATTGCCACTACTACTAATAATGATGCTACTACTACTATGATGATTACTGCTGCTAATGCTACTACTACAACTTCTCCTACTAGTACTACTTCTGCTACTACTAGTGCTACTATTAATACTACTATTACTGCTACTATAATTAGTGCTACGATAATACTGCTATTGCTACTACTAATACTACTATTGCAACTACTACCACTACTATTGCTACAACTAAAGCTACTACTACAACAACTGCTACTCCTAATACTACACCTACAACTATTCCTTCTCCAACACCTATTACTACTACTGCTCCTACTCCTACTACTTTAACTACTGCAACTACTACTACTACTATTACTACTACTACTCCTTCAGCTACTATTACTGCTACTACTACTCCTACTACTAATACTACTACTACTGCTGCTACTGCTACTACTGTTGCTACTGCAACAACTACTACTACTACTAGAACTACTACTACAACAACAACAACAACAACTACTACTATGACTACTACTCGTACCACTACTAATACTACCCGAGCTACTACTTTTGCTACTACTACTACTTTTACTATTACTGCTGCTGCGACTGCTATGACTACTACTACTACTGTTACTACTACTAGTACCTCTACTACTATTACTATTGCTACTACTACTGCTACTACTACTACAACTCCTACTGCTGCTGCTACTACTAGTAGTATTACAACAACAATAACAACTACTACTGCTGCTGCTGCTACTATTAGTACTACCTTTACTACTACTACTACTATTACTACTATTAGTCCTTGTCCTACAACTATTCCGACTACTTCTCCAACTAATACCACCACCACGACTACTAGTACTACGACTACTACTACTACTACTACTACTACTACTACTACTACTTCCACTACTGCTTCTACAACTTCTACTTCTACAAACACTACGACAGCCACTAGTGTTACTTCTACCACAACTACTATTGCTATTGCTACTACTACTATTGTTACTACTACTACTGTTGCTAGTACTAGTACTACTCCTACTACTATTATTATTATTACTACTACTACTACTGTAGCTGCTATTGCGACTATTGTTACCACTGCTGCTTCTATTGGTTCTCCTACTACTATTATTATTATTACTACTACTACTACTATTACTGCTGCTACCACTACTACCGCTGCTACTACTACTACTAATGCTACTACAACTAGTTCTACTATGGCTACTGTTGCTACTAATACTACTACTCCCAATACTTCTCCTACTACTACTACTACTACAACTACTACTACTGTTACTTCTACTGTGACTACTTCTACTACTACTAGTCCTCCTACTAGTTCTCCTGCTACTACTACTACTTATTCTACTACTTCTGCTACCACTACTACTGCTACTACTATTACCACTACTGCCACTACTACTGCTACAACAACAACAACAACAACAACTACTACTACTACAATAACTACTACTACAATTGCTACTGCTACAACTCTCAGTACTGCTATTGCCACGACTGCTTCAACTGCAACTGCTACTACTACTACCACTATTACTACTGCTGCTAATACTATTATTGCTACTGCTACTACTACCGCAACTGCTGCAGCCACAACAACTTCTACTAGTGCTACTGCTACTACTCTTGCTAATATAACTTATACTACTGTTGCTGCTACAACTACCGCTACTACTTCTGCTACTACTGTTAGTACTACTACTACTGCTGGCATTACTACTGCGACTATTGCAACTGCTACTTCTACTTCTACTATTGCTACAACCACTACTACAACCACTACTACAAATAAAGCAACTACTGCTACAAGGGCTACTTTTACTACTACTCCTATTACTACTACTACTACTTATGCTACTAAAAATACTACTACAACACTACTATTACAAAAACTACCACTATAGAGACTAATTGGGTTAATACTATCACTACTACTACTACTACTTCTACTACTTCTACTTCTACAATTGCTACCACTATTGCTAGTACTCCTACTACTCCTGCTATTGTTGCTACTACTGCAACAACTTCCATGAATACTACTATTGCTACTGCTGCTGCTACTTCTCGAACTACTACTGCTTCTGCTACTACTACTGCTAGTATTACTACTATGAGGACTATAACTACTGCCACTACTACTACTACTGCTATTTCCGCTACTGTTACAGCTATTGCCGCTACCACTACTACCACCACTGCAATTGTAGCTACTACTGCTAGTACTACTACTACTGCTACTTCTAATCCTACTACAACTCCTTCTCTTGTAGCTGTTCCTACAACTACTTCGACTCCTACTAATTCTGCTACTACTACTAGCACTACTACTAATACTACTACGACTATAACTATTGCAACTACTAGTGCTAATATTACTACTACTTCTCCTTTCGGGACAACAACAACTACTACTAGTCCTATTACCAATACTACTACTACTGCTGCTACTGCTACTACTACTACAATGTCTACTACTACTACTAATACTTTGACTACTACAACAACTGCTACTATAGCGACTATTATTACTATAACTACTACTACTGCTACTACTACTCCGTTTATTACTACTGATATTGCTACTACAATAACAATGACTACTACTACTTATACTACTACTACTACTACTGTAGGTACTACAGCTTCTACTAGTACTACTACTACTACAATAGCTACTACTACTAGCTCAACTCCAACAACTACATTCACTGCTGCTACTACTGCTAGTACTACCACTACTACTACTACTATTGCTGCTATTACTGATGCTACTACTATTGCTGCTACCACAATTCCTTCTACTGCTACTACTGCTACTACACATACTACTATTGCGACTACTGCTTCTATTTCTCCCACTAATACTACTATTGCAACTACTACAACTGGTACTACTACTGACACTACTACTACTATTACTACCACTACTACTACTGCTGCTGCCACAGCTACTACTACTACTACTACTCCTCGTTCTACTACTATTGTTACTACTATTGCTACTACAACTAGTGCTACTACTACTTCTCTTACTGCTACTACAACTATACTACTTAAATACCTACCACTACTACTACTCGTACGATAGCAGCTATTGCTGCTACTGTTGCTAGTACTACAACTACTCCTGCTACTAATGTAAGAATTAGTGCTAGTTCTACTACTTTTGCTACTAGTACTACTACTATTGCCGCTACTACTACTACTACTAGTACTACTACTGCTACTACAACAACAACAACAACTACTACTGCTACTATCACTACTACTATTGCCACTATTACTAATGTGGCTACTAGTACTTTTACCACTACTCCAAATAATACAACCATAACTATTGTTGTTGTTCCTGCTAATACAACTACTATGACTACTACTGTCATTGTTGTTGTTATTGCTACCACTTCTCCTACTACTATGACTTCTCCTACTATTACTGCTACTGCTACTGCTTCTACTTCTACTACACAGCTACTACTTCTAGCACTTCTACTACTACTACTAGTGCTATAGCTACTTCTCCTATGGCTACTGTTATTATTACAACTAATGTAGCTACTAATGCATCTACTACTAGTGTTACGACTACAAGAAATTCTACTACAACTACTATTACAATTACTTCTACTACTAATACTACTACTACAACTACTACTATTTCTCCTCCTACTACTGATGCTGCTACTACTTCTACTACTACAACAACTACTACTGCTACAACAATAATAACTACTACAACAACTACTACAACTTCTACTACTACTGCTGCCACTATTAAAACAACTAAAACTACTGCTACCACTATTCCTCCTTCTACTACGACTACTGCTACTACTACTTCTACTTCTATTACTACTGGAACAACTAGTACTTCTACAACTACTACTGCCACTATTACTACGACTACTACAGCAACTACTACTATTACTGCTACTACTACAACTATAACTTCTCTTCTGCTACTACTACTACTTCTGCCCCGGATACTACTACTGCTCCTAAGGCAACTACTATTACTACTACTACTACTACTACTACTACTACTACTACTACTACTACTACTACTACTACTACTACTACTACTACTATTGCTACTACTACTGCTGCAACAGTTGCAACTGCAACTACTGCTATTACTATCGCTGCTACTACTACTCCAAATACTATTCTGACCACTAATACTGCAATAATTGCTACTACTACTACTAGTACTACTACTACTACTATAGCTACTACTACTCCATCTTCTCCCACTATTACTACTTCTACTACAACTACAACAACAACTACTAATATTATTACCACTACTACTATTGCTACTGCTACTGCTACTTCGACTTTTGCTACTACTGCAGCTACTATGACTATTACTTCTACTGCTGCAACTGCTGCTACAACAACTCCTGCTACTACCGTAATAACTATTACTATGATTACTAGTACTACTACTACCACTCTTGTTACTACTACTACTGCTACTACTAATACTTCTACTATCGCTAATGCTACTGCTACTACAATGACTACTACTGCTCCTATTGCTACTGCTACTACAGCTACTACTACTATGACTACTACTACAGCTATTATTACAATAATTACTTCCACTACTACTACTTCTGCTACAAATACTACTGCTGCTGCTGCTGCTTCTATAGCTACTACTACTACAACCACGACTATTGCCGCTCCTACTACTACTCCAACTACTATTATGACTACTAATACTGCTACTACTACTACTACTACTACTATTGCTTCTACTCCATCTTCTCCCCCTACTACTACTTCTGCTACTACAATGACAATAACTACTAATATTATTACCATGACTACTATTGCTGCTACAATGACTACCGCTACTGCTATTACTACTTCGACATTCACTACTACTGCAGCTACTATGACTACTACTTCTACTACTGCAACTGCGACTACCGCAACTCGGGCTACTACTACAACAACTACTACTGGAATTACCACCACTACTACTACCACTTTTATTGCTACTACTGTTGCTACAACAAATACTTGCACTATAACTAATGCTATTGCTACTACAATCAGTACTACTACTCCTATTACTACTACTGCTGTTGCGACTGCTGCTACCACTACTACTACTGCTATTATTACAAGTATTACTACCACTACTACTACATTTGCTAGAAATACTGCTGCTGCTGCTGCTACTTCTACAATAACTACTACCAATACCACTACAACCGCTACAACACACACTACTACTAGTACTTCTACTCCTACAATGACAGCTACTACGACTACTATTGCTACTACTATTGCTTCTACTACTACTACTGCTACTACTATTGCTACTATTACTTCTGCTACTACCACTGCTACTGCTACTAGCACTTCGAGAGATCTGCTACTACTACTAATCCCACTACAACAACTACTACTGCTGCTACTACTACTATTGTTGGTGCTGTTACTAAAACTACTACTCCTACTACTTCTCCAACAACTACTACTACTATAACAACTACCATTGCTACAACTAATGCAACTAATTCCACTATTACTTTTCTTACTTCTACTACTGGTACTGCTACTACTATTGCTGCTGCTACTACTACAACTCCAGCTACTACTGTTGCTACTACTAATCCTACTACTGTTGCTTCTACTAATCCTACTTTTACAACTATTTCTACTACCACTACTACTCCTACAACCACTACTACTCGTGATACTATTTCTGCTACTATAGCTATGACTACGACTACTACCACTATTGATACTACTGCTACTAGTGCTACAACAACAATAACTACTACTCCAAATGCAACTACTTCTACTGATACCACTAACATGCTGCTGCTGCAGCTACCACTACCACTACTACTACTGCTGCTGCTGTTACTACTACTGCTGCCACTACTGCTTCTGCTGGTACTACTACAACAACTACTACTACTGTTATTATTTTTGTTGTTGTTGTTACTTCTACAACAATAATAACTACTACTACTACTACTATTACTACTATTGCTACTGCTGTTGCTGCTACTGCGGCTGCTAATGTCACAATTGCAGCTACTACGACTACCACACCTACTTCTTCTCCAACTACTACCACTGTTGCTACTACCACAACCGCTACTGCAACTGGTATTGGTTCTACTACTACTTCTACAACAACTACTACTACTACTGCTACTTCTACAACCACTATTACTCACGATACTATTTCTACTACTACAACTATGATAGCTACTTCTACCACAACTACTACTATTGCTACTACTGCTACTATTCCAACTACAACGATAACTATTACTACTACTACTACTATTGTTACTACTTGTACTACTGCTGTTGCTACTAATTTTGCTACTACGACTACTACTACTTCGGCTACAGCTACAAATAATACTTCTACTATTGCTTCTACTATTGCTACTATGACAGCCACTTCTGCTACTACTACTACGACTACTTCTACACAGCTGCTTCAACAACTACTAGTACTACTTTTACTGCTACTACTACAAATATTATGACTACAACTATTTCTACTTTAGATACTACTTCTACACCTCCTACTACAATTACTACTGCAACTACTTATGCTACAGCTACTCTTGCTACTGCTCCAATTGCTACTATTGCTGCTAGTACTATTACTACTACTGCTGTTGCTGCAACTACTACTACTACTACTGTTGTTGCTGCAACTAGTACTACTACTATCACTACTAAGTGGCTGATAATAATACTGTACTACTACTTCCACTACTACTACTACTACGTCTGTTGCTTCTACTACTATTACTACTTCAACTACTACTACTACGACTTATGGTACTACTACTACTATTGCTACTACTACTAAAAATACAACAATGCTACAGCTTCGACTACAAAAACCACTACTACTACCACTGCTACTTCAGCTATAACTACTACTACTAGTACTTTTGCTGCAGCTACTATTGCAACTCCTGCTGCTACTGCTACTACTACTGTTACTACTTTTATTAATGCTCCTACAATTACCGTAACTACTACCAATACTACTGCTACTGCTACTACTACTACTACAACAATTCCCACGACCACCCCAACTATAGGCCGTTACTACTGCTACTACTACTACTACTACTATTAATACTACTACCACTATTACTTCTACTACTACTACTACTACTACTACTACTACTACTACTACTACTACTACTACTACTACTACTACTACTTCTACTATTGCTACAACTACTGCTTCTACGACTTCTAATAGTGCTAATAAATTACTACTACTATTACTATTGCTACTACTGCTTTTACAATTGCCACTACTACTACTTCTACTGCTGCGCCAACTACTACTACTACTCCGCCAACTACTACTACTACTACTATTACTTCTACCACTCCTACTATTACAACTACTACTTTTACAACTACTTTTACTACTGCTTCTCCTACTCCTGTTACTACCCCGACTACTACTACTAGTACTCCAATTACTACTACTACTACGACTAGTACCACTACCATTACCACTACTACCCCAACTGTGACTCCTTCTACAACAACAACAACAACAACTACTACTACTACTACTAATAATAATAACAATAATAATAGTAATAGTAATAAAAATAATAATGATACAACTACTACTTCTACTACAACTACTACTTCCACTAATAATACTACTACTACTGCTACTGCTACTATGACTACTACTTCTATTACTACTGCTACTGCTACTTCTACAAGTTCTGCAACTACTACTGCACTACTACTACAACTATAACAACTAGTACTTATACTACTCCTTCAAGTACTACTACTACTACTACAACTACTACTACCACTACTACTACTCCTAATACTACGAGTAGTTTTACAACCTCAACTACTTCTACGAGTACCACTAATCCTAATACTATTACTACCACTCCAACTGCTACAACTACTTCTTCTTCTACTACTTCTTCTACAATTACTACAACTAGAACTAGTACTACAACAAGGACGATTACTACAACTATAGCTATTTCTAATATGACTACCACTACTACTACAACAACTACTACGTCTACAGCTACTACAACAACAACTACAACTGCTACTACTGATGCTACTACTGCTACTCCTCCTACTACTACTACAACTACTACTAATATTAATAATACTAATTCTACTACTGCTACAGGTACTACCACTACCACTACTACCACTACGGCTACTATTATTGCTACTACAACTACTATTTCCACTATCGCTTCTACTACTACTACTACTACTACTATTGTTGCTGCTGTTGCTACTAGTACTTCTATTACTAGTTCTATTACTACTACTGAAACAATAACAACAACAACAATAACAACAACAACAACAACCACTACTACTACTACTACTACTACTACTACTACTACTACTACTACTACTACTACTACTACTACTACTACTACAACAACTACAACTACAACTACAACTACCACCACCACTACAACTACAACTACTACTACAACGGCTTTTGCAACTTCTACTAGTACCATTGTAGCTACTACTGCAACTACGATAACTACTATGACTACTACTACTACTACTACTACTACTACTACTTCTGCAACTTCTACTAGTACTACTGCAGTTACTACTGCAACTACGACAACTGCTGCTTCTACTTCTTCTATTACTACTACTACTACTGCTACTATTTCTACTGCTACTTCTACTTCTACTTCTACAACTACTACTAGTACTACAACAACAACCACTACTACTCCTGCTACTTCTACTTCTACTACTACAACTACTTTTGCAACTACTACTCCTACAACTACCTCTACTACTTCTCCTACTGCTGCAACTGCAGCCACACAACTACTATTACTACTTCTACCACAACTACAACAACAACAACAACAACAACAATAACAACAATAATAACTACTACTACTACTACTACTACTATTAATACTTCTACCACAACTACAACAACAACAACAACAACAACAACAACAACTACTACTACTACTACTACTACTACTACTACTACTACTGCTACAACAACAACAACTACAACTACCACCACCACTACTACTACAACTACTACTACTTTGACTTCAGCAAGTTCTACTAGTACTACTGTAGCTACTACTGCAACTACAATAACTGCTACTTCTACTTCTTCTATTACTACTACTATTTCTACTACTACTACTACTACTACCACTACTACTAGTAATACTATTTCTACTGCTACTTCTACTTCTACTTCTACTTCTACAACTACTACTAGTACTACAACAACAACCACTACTACTCCTGCTATTGTTGCTTCTACTACTACAAGTACTTTTGCAACTACTACTCCTACAACTACCTCTACTACATCTCCTACTACAACAACTACAGCCACACTACTGCTATAACTACTTCTACCACAACTACGATAACTACTACTCCTACTACTATTACCACTATGACTACTACTAGTACAAATACTACTATTTCTACGACAACTACAACTACTGCTGCTACTACTATTACTACTACCCAAACAACTAATACTACTACTACTACTTCTACTACTATAACTTCTAGTACAATAACTGCTACTGCTACTACTTCTACAACTACTACTAGTACTGCTGCTCCTACTATTTCTACTACACTCTTAAAATAACTCCTATAATTATGTTGGATACTAGTATTATTACTAGTACCGCTACTCATATTACTGGCACTGCTGCTACTACTACTGCTACGACTTTCACTACTACTATAATTGCTATTACTACTACAACTTTTACTACTACTACTTCTGCTATTGCTTCAATTGCTACTATTACTACTACAACAACGACTGCTACTCCTACTACTGCTACTAATATGACTACTACTAGGCCTGCTACTACAACTGCTACTACTAGTACTGCTACTGCTACTGCAACAACCTCTACAACTACTAACATAGCTCCTACTACTACACTACTACCACAAATACAAATACAAGCAATGCTACAACTATAGCTACTATTGCTATTTGCTGCCCTCTACTAATACTAACTACTCTAGAACTACTAACTAAACTACTAACGGCTACTTTTACTCCTGCCACTAATCCTACTAGTACTATTACTGCTACCACTACTTATACTACTACTACACTATTGATACTAGTACTATTACTATTACAACTACTATTGCTACTGCTGCTACTACAACTACTACTTCCACTACCATTACTACTACTACTAATATCACAATTAATACTGCTGCTAATACTACAAATACTACCAGTACTTCTACAATAACAACAACTACTGTGATTGTTACTGCAACTACTACTGCTAAAATAGGCACTACTACCACTACTACTATTGGCTACACTACTACTTCTACTACTACTACTACTCTACTATACTACTGACTAAACTACTACTACGACGACTGACGCACTACGACTACGTACTTTCTACTACACTACTACTATTGCTTACGAACTACTACTACTACTACACTATTAACAATTACTAAATACTATTGCTACTAAATACTTGCTAGCCACTACTCCCACTACTCTACTACTGTATCCTACTAATTCTACTATAACTCCTACTTCTGCTACTAATATTATTAATAATACTACTACTACTATCACTTCTGCTACTACTATTGCAACTACTACTACTAATACTAATACATCTATTGTTAAAATGCTACTAGTACTATTACTTCTCCCACTGCAACTATAGGTAATACTATAACTACGTCTATGACTACTACTTCTTCTCCTACTACAACTACAGGTACTTCTACTACTACTATTACTACTAATTATACTATTACTACAACTACTCCTATTACTACTAATACTACTGCTACTACTACTATTATAAATGCTACTAAAATAACTTCTTCTACTACTACTACTACTACTTCTACTTCTGCTACTACTACTACAACTACTACGAATACAACTAATACTACTACTGCTGCTATTACTGCTACTATTATGATTACTACTACTACTACCACCACTACTACTACTACTACCTCTACTACTACTACTACCTCAACTACTACTACTGTTGCTACAACTACTACACTACTACTACAACTACATAGCAACTACTAATACTATTGATCATACTAATACTAGTAGTAGTAGTAGTAGTAGTAGTGCTTTAACAACTACTTCCACTAGTATTTATACAACAACAACAACTACTACTATTAATACTACTACTACTCATACTCGTACTCCTACTACTACTTATACTACTAGTACTACTACTACCACTACTACTACTTTTACTACTACTGCTGCTGCCACTACTTCTACTCTTATTGCTACTACTACTGCTGCTGCTACTACTACTATTACAACTCCTACTACTACTGCTACTATTTTCACTCCTACTTCGACTACTACTAGTACTACTACTAGTAGTACTAATAGTATGATGACTACTACTACACCTCCTCCAGCTACTACTACTACTATAACAGCTCGCGCTACTACTCAAACTCCGACCCCTAGAAGTACTCCTACAACTACTTCTACTATTAGTGTTGCAAAAGTAGTACTATTAGTAGTAGTTGTAAAATTTGTAGTAATATTAGTAGTCTGAGTAGTAGTAGGAGTGGGAGTCGGCGTAGGAGTAGTAGTACTAGTAGTAGCAGTAGTAGTGGTAGTACTAGTCATAGTAGTAGTACTAATAGTAGCAACAGTAGTAGCAGGAGTAGTAGTTGTAATAGAAATAGTAGCAGTGGTTATAGTAACAGTAGTAGCAGCCATACCAGTAGGAATAGTAGCAATAGTATTAAGTGTAGCAGTTAGAGTAATAATAGTAGTTGTCATAGTTGGAGTAGCAGGAGATGCAAGAGTTATAGTTATGGTAGTTATAGAAGTAGAAGTAGTAGTTGTAATAGTCGTATTAGTAGTAGTTGTAGTAGGATTAGTACTACTAGTATTTGTATTAGTAAAAGTAGTAGTAATCGCAGTAGTATTAGTACTACTAGTGGCAGTAGTATTAGTACTACTATTGGTAGTAGTAGAAGTAGTAATAGTAGTAGTAGTAGCAAGAGCAATAGTAGTAGCAGAAGTTGCAGTAGTAGTTCGTGTAGAAACTATAGTAGTAGTAGTTATCATTGTTGTAATGGTAGTAGTAGTTGTAATAGTGATAGTAGTAGTTGTCATAGTAGCAGTAACAGAAGCAGTAGTAGTAATTGTAGTAGTAGTAGTATGAGGGGAAGTGGTAGTAGTAGTAGCAGTTGTAGTAGTAGTAGTAATGGTAGCAGCAGCAGCAGTGGTTGTAGCAGCAATAGTAGTAGCAAAAGTAGTAGTAGTAGGAGAAGTTATCGTAGCTGTAGTACTAGTAGCAACAATAATAGCATCAGCAGTAGTAGTTGTAGTAGTAGTAGTAGTTTTAGCAACCATAATCATAATAATTATTGTAGTTGTAGTAGCAGTAGTATTACTAGTAGTGGCAGTAGCAATAGTAGCAATAATAGTAGGGGTAGTAGTAGCTGCAGGAGTAGTAGTAGTGGTAGTAGTAGTAGTAGCAGCTGTAGTAGTAGTTGTTGTAGTAGTACTACAAATAGTAGTTGTAGTAGCAAAAGTAGCAGTAGTAGTAGGAGGAGTAGCAGTAGTAGTAGTAGTAGTAGTAGCAGCAATAGTAATAGCAATAGTAGTAGTGGTGGTAGCACTAGTAATAGTAGTAGTAGTAGCAAAAGTAGTAGCAGTAGTACAAGTAGTAGTAGTAGAAAAAGTAGAAGCGGTAGTAGTAGTAGGGAAAGTAGTAGCAGTAGTACAACTAATTGTAGAAAAAGCAGAAGTAGTAGTAGTAGTAGCTATAATAGTAGCAAAAGTATTAGGAGTGGGGGAAGTAGTCATAGATGTTGGTGTAATAGAAATAGAAACCGCAATAATAGCAGCAGCAGTAGCAGAGTTACATTAGTTGTAGGAGTAGGGGTAATAGGAGTAGTAGTAGCAGTAGTATCAGTAGTAGTAGCAATAGTGGCTTTAGTAGCAGCAGCAATAATAGTAGTAGTAGCAATAGCAGTAGTAGTTGTAGTAGTTACAGTAGTAGTAGCAGTAGTAGAAATAGTAGTAGTAGTAGTAGTCGTAGCAGTAGCAGTAGTAGCAGTTGTAGCTACAGTAGTATTAATAGTAATAGAAGTAGCAGAAGTTGCAGCAGTAGTAATTGTGGTAGTAGTAGTAGTGGTGGTAGTGGTACTAGTAGTAGTCCTCATAGCAAAAGTAGTAGCAATAACACAAGTAGTAGTAGAAGTAGAAGCGGTAGCAGTAGTAGTAGCAATCATTGTAACAGTAATAGTAGTAGTAGTAGATGTTGTAGTAGTAGTATTAGTAGTAGAAGAAGGCGCAGCTACAACAAAAGCTGTATTTGAAGTAGTTGTAGTAGCTGCAATAGTAGTAGTAGAAGTAGCAGTCATAGTTGTAGTAGCTGCAACAGTAGTAGTGGAAGTAGCAGTCGTACTAGTAGTAGTTGCAGTAGTTGTTGTAGCAGTAATAGTAGTATCTATTGCCGCAATAGTGGTAGCGGTAGTAGTAGTAGGAGGAGTAATAGCAGAAGTAACAAAAGCATTAGTTGTTGTAGAAGTAGTTGTGGAAGTAGTAGTAGTAGTAGTAGTAGCACAAGTAACAGTAGTAGTAGCAGTAGTAGAAGTAGTAGTAATAGTACTAGCAGTCATATTAGTAGGAACATTACTAGTATTAGTAGTTGTTGTAGTAGTACCAGTAGCTACAGTAATATTAGTAGTTCTTATATTAGTCGTAGTTGTTATAGTAATTGTAACAACAGCTGTAGCAATTGTAGCGGTAGTAGTCATGCTAGTAGTAGAAGTAGTAGCAGCAACAGAAGTAGCCGTAGTAGTTGTTGTAGTTGCAGTAGTAGAAGTAGTTGTAGCAGTAGTAGCTGCAGTTGCAGTTATTGTAGTTGTAGTTGTAGAAGTTGACGCAGCAGTAGTAGTTGTTGTTGTTGTAGTAGTAGTTGTACGAGTGGTAGTTGTAGTAGTAGCAGTATTAGTAGTAGTAGTAGCAGAAGTGGCAGAAGTAGTAGTAGTAGTGGTAGTAGTAGTAGCAGTAATAGTAGTAGTAGTAGTAGTAGAAGCAACAACAGCAGCAGAAGTAGCAGTAGTACCAGTAGTAGTAGCAGAAGTTATAGTAGCTGCAATAGATGTAGTAGTTGTAGTATTAGTAGTTACAGTAGAAGTACCTATTGTGGCAGCAGAAGCAGTCGTAGAAGTGGTACTAGTGGTAGCAGTAGTAGCCGTAGTAGCAATAGTAGTAGTAGCAGAAGTAGTAGTGGTAGTGTTGCCCTAATAGCAGTAGAAGTAGTAGTAGTAGTATTGGCAGAAGTAGTAAAAATAGTGTAGTAACAGTAGTAGTACTAGCAAAAGTAGTAGTAGTAGTATTGGAAGTTGGAGTAGTCGTAGTAGTTGTAGTGCTTGTAGTAGTAGTAGAAGTAATATTAGTAGTTTCAGTAGTAGTAATAGTAGTAGTAGTACTTACAACAGCAGAAGTAGCAGATGGAGTAGTAGTTGTAGTAGTAGTAGTAGTAGTAGTAGTAACAGGTGTAGTGAAGTAATAGTAGTAGAAGTAGCAGTAGCAATAGTATTGGTAAGTGTAGTTGTTGTTGAAGGAGTAGTAGTAGCAGCAGTGGTAGCAGTATTAGTAGTCGTAGTAGTAGTAGTAGTGGTGGTAGCAGTATTAGTAGTCGTAGTAGTAGTAGTAGTTGTTGTTGTTGTAGTAGTAGTACTAGCATTAGTTATAATAGTAGCATTAGCAGAAGTAGTAGCTGTTGTTGTAGTAGCAAAAGTGGCAGAAGTATAAATAGTAGTAATTATAGTTGTAGAAGTAGTAGTTCTACTACTACTACTACTACTACTAGTAGTAGTAGTAGTAGTAGTAGTAGTAGTAGTAGTAGTAGTAGTAGTAGTAGTAGTAGTAGTGGCAGAACGAGTAGTAGTAGTAACAACAGTAGTAGCAGTTGCACTAGTACTAGTAGGAGAAGTTGTAGTAGTAGGTGTAGTAGTAGTATTACCTATAGCAGCAACAACAGTAGTAGTAGCAGCAGCAGCGATAGCAGTAGTAGTGGTGGTGATGGTGGTAGTAGTAGTAGCCGTAGCAGCGACAGTAATAGTATCAGTAGCAGTAGTAGTGGTAGTAGAAGTAGCAGCAGTAACAACAGTAGTATTAATAGTAATTGAAGCTGGAGCAGTAGTAGTAGTAATAATAGTAGTAGTTGTGGTAATAGTAAAAGGTGTAGGAGTAGCAGTTGTAGTAACAGAAGTAGTAATAGCAGTAGCATTAGTAGTAGTTGTTGTTGTAACCGCAGTAGTAGTAGTAGTTATTGTTGTAGTTATAGCTGTAGCAGTAGCAGTAGTAGCTAGTAGTAATAATTGTAGTAGTTGTTGTAGTAGCAGTAGGAGTACTAGTAGTAGTAGTTGTATTGGTTGTAGTAGTAGTAAGAATAGGAGCCGTATTAGTAGTAGTAATGGTAGTTAAAGCTATAGTAGTTGTGGTACTAGTAGTAGCAACAGTAGTAGCAGGTGTAGGGGTGGTGGTGGTAGTAGTAGTAGTAGTAGAAGTAGTAGGAGTAGAAGCCATTGTTCTAGCAGTAGTAGTTGTAGTAGTTAGAGTGATGGTAGCGGTAGGTGTTGGAGTAGGAGTAGTAGTAGGAGTTGTAGTAGTCGTAGTTTTGCTAGTAGGAGTAGGAGTGGTGGTGGTAGTATTAGTAGTAGTAGCAGTAGTACTAGTAGTAGTAGTAGGAGGAGGAGGAGGAGGAGGAGGAGGAGCAGAAGTAGTACTAGCAGTAGTAGCAGTAGTAGTAATAGCAGCAGCAGCAGCTATAGTAGTCATTGCAGTAGTAGTAGTTGACGTTGCATTATTGTAGCAGTAGTAGTAGTAGTATTACTAGTGGTAAAATAAGTAGTAGTAGTATTTGTAGTAGAAGTTGTAGGAGTTTTAATAGTAGTAGTAGTAGTAGTAGTAGCAGTAGTAGTAGTAATAGTAGAAGTAGTAGCAGTAATATTAGGAGTAGGAATAGTAGTAGTAGTAGTAGTAGTAGTAGTAGTAAAAGTAGTAGCAGTAGTAGTGG
Organism: Trichopus zeylanicus subsp. travancoricus; assembly: GCA_005019695.1. Taxonomy (NCBI): domain Eukaryota; kingdom Viridiplantae; phylum Streptophyta; class Magnoliopsida; order Dioscoreales; family Dioscoreaceae; genus Trichopus; species Trichopus zeylanicus. The sequence continues at coordinate 95,995 of RXID01014733.1, forward strand.
TAGAAGGATTGGTAGGTCTAGTAACAGCCACAGCTATAGTTTTAGGTGAAGTTGTAGTAGTAGAAGTTGTACACATAGAAGTAGTAATAGTAGTAGTTGTTGTTGTTATAGTAGTCATAGTAGGAGCAGGAGTAGTAGTAGTAGTAGTAGTTGCTATAGTAGTCATAGTAGTAGTAGGAGCAGGAGTAGTAGTACTAGTACTAACAGTAGTAGTTGTAGTAGTCGTAGTAGTAATAGCAGCAGTAGTAGTAATAGTAGTAGTATTAGGAGTGGCAGTCGTGATAGTAGTAGTAGTTGTAGTATTATGAGGACAAGGACTTGTAGTAGTAGTAGTAGCAGTAGTCGTCGTCGTCGTAGTAGTAGTAGTAGTAGTAGTAGTAGTAGTAGTAGTAGTAGTAGTTGTAGTAGTAGTAGTAGTAGTATTAGTAGTAGTCATAGTAGTAGCAGCAGCAGCAGCAATAGTAGTGGTACTAATAGTAGTAGTATTGGGTGTGGTCGAAATAGTAGAGGAGTAGTAGTGCTTGCAGTAATAGTCGTAGTAGTAGTAGTAGTAGTTGTTGTTGTTATTGTTGTTGTTGTTGAGTAGTTGAGGTAGTACTGACTGGAGTAGTAGTAGTAGTTGTTGTTGTAGTAGTAGTAATAATAGTAGAAGTAGAAGTAGTAGTTATTGTAGTACAGGTAGTACTTGAAGGAGTAGTAGTAGTTGTCGTAGTAATAGTAGTAGTTGAAGTAGTTATAGTAATAGTAGTTGTAGTCATAGTAGTATTAGTAGCGGCAGTAATAGTAGTGGCAGTAAGAGTAGTTGTAGTAGTAGTGGTAGTTATTGTGGTAGTAGTGGTTGTTATAGTAGCAGTAGTAGTGGTAGTCGTAGTAGTAGTAGTAGTTGTTGTAGTAGTAATGGTTGTACTAGTAGGAATAGTGTCAACTGTACTAGTAGTAAAAGTAGTAGTAGTTGTTGTTGTTGTAATTGTAATAGTAGTTGTAGTAGTAGTAGCTATAGTTGGCGTAGTAGCAGCAACTGTAGTAGTAATCATAGTAGTAGTTGTAGTAAAAGCAACAGAAGTAGTAGTAGTAGTAGTAGTAGTCATAATAAAAACAATAGAAGTAGTAGTAGTAGTAGTAGTAGTAGTAGTCGTAGTACTTGTAGTAGTAGTAGTTGTTATTGTTGTTGTAGTAGTAATAGAAGTGGTAGCGATATTACTAGTTGAAGTTGCAACTACTGCAGTAGTAGTAATTGTAGTAGCAGTCATAGCAGTAGTAGTGGCAATAGTAATAGTAGAAGTAGCAGCTGTCGCAGTAGTAGAAGTAGTAGTAGAAGCGATAGCACTTGTAATAGCAGCAGTAGTAGTTGTTGTAGTAGTAGCATCAGTAGTTATAGTAGCACTAGTAGCGACAACAACCACAGTAGCAGTAGTATTTGTTATTGTGGAAGTAGTATTAGTAGCCGCAGTAGTAGTAGTCATAGTAGTAGTAGTAGCAATAGTAGTAGAAGTAAAAGTAGTAGTAGTAGTTGTTGTAGTAGTAGTAGTAATAATAGTAGTAGTAGTAGCACTATCGATAGTAGTAGTAGTATCAGTAGTTGTAAAAGTAGCAATAGTAGCAGTAGTAGCATTAATAGTAGCAGTTGGAGTAATAGTAGCAATAGTAGCAGCAGTAATAGTAGTAGTAGCAATAGTTGCAATAGTAGGAGTAGTAGTAGCAGTCGGTGTAGGAGTAGTAGTAGTAGTTGTAGTAGTTTTAGAAGTAGTTGTAGCAGTAGTTGTAGTAATAGTAGTGGTTGTTGTTGTAGTAATAATAGTAGTTGTAGTAGTTGTAGTAATAGTAGTAGTAGTTGTTGTAGTAATAATAATCGTAGTAGTAGTTATTGTTATAGTAGTTTTAGTTGTAGTAATAGTAGTAATATTTGTTGTTACTGTAATATTAGTAGTAGTAGTAGTTGTAGTAATAATAGTAGTAGTAGTAGTATTAATAGTAGAGTAATAGTAGTAGTGGTTACAGTAATAGCAGTAGCAATAGGAGTGCTAGGAGTAGTAGTAGTAGTAGGAGTAGTAGTAGTACTAGTAATAGAAGTAGCAGTAGTTGTAGGAGTATTAGGATTAGTAGTAGTATTAGTAAGAGCAACTGTAATGCTATTAGTAGGAGTAGTCATGGCAGTCGATGTAGGAGTAGTAGTAGGATTATTAGTAATAGTAGTAGTAGTAGTTGTTGTTGTAGTTGTAGTAGTGGCGTTAGTATTAGTAGTAGTAGTACCCGTAGTAGGAGGAGGAGTAGTAGTAGTTGTTGTTGTAATAGTATTATTATTATTAGTAGTAGTGGAAGTAGTATGAGTAGTAGTAGCAGAGTAGTAGTAGTAGTAGTAGTAGTAGTAGGAGAAGTAGTAATAGTAGGAGAAGTATTAGTAGTATAACATGTAGTAGTAGCGGCAGTAGCTACAATAGTAATAGCAGTATTTGTAATACCAGCAGTAGTAGTAGTATCAGAATTTGTAGTAGTAGCCATAATAGTAGTAGTAATAATAATGGTAGTAGCATTAGTAGTAGTAGTAGTAGGGGTTGTAGTAGTGGCAGTTGTAACAATAGCAAGAGCAATAGTAGTAGTAGTAGTAATAGCAGTAGCCGAAGTTGTAGCAGTTGTTGCGTAACAACAACAAAAGTTGGTGGAGATGTAGTAGTAGTTGTTGTTATTGTTATTGTAGGTGAAGTAGTAGTAGTAGTAGTAGTAGTGGTGGTGGTTGTATGAGTAATAGTAGTGGCAGTAGCAGCAATAGCAATTGTTGCAGTAGTAGCAGCAGCAATAGTATCAGTAGCCGTGGAAGTAGTAGCAATAGTAGTGGAAGTAGTAAGAGTAGTAGCTATAGTAGTAGCAATTGTAGAAGTAGCACAATTAGCAACAGCAGCAGTAGCAGTAGAAGTGGTTCTAGTAGTAGTAGCAGTAGTAGTAGTAGGAGCAGCAGCAGTAGAATTACTACTACTACTCCTACTCCTTCTTGTGCTACTACTACTACTATTCCTACACGTACTACTATTGCCACTTCTCCCACTCCTACTACTACTACTTCCACTTCTACAGCAACTACTACTATTATTACTACTTCTGCACCTATTCCTACTCTTGCCACAACAACTACTACTGCTCCTAATACAGCTACTCCTAATCCTGCTGTTGTTGCCATTGCTACTATAACTTCTACTACAGCTACACTGCTACTCCTACTATGATTTCTACTACTAATACTAGTACGATTATAACTAGTAGTCTTACTATTACTACCACAACCACCACTACAACTACTACTGCTGCTGCTGTTGTTGCTCTACTGCTACTATTACTACGAATACTACTACAACTCTGCTGCTTCTACTACTACTTCTACTACTAAAACTAGTACAATTATAACTAGTTCTATGACTACTACTATTACTACTACTCCCACTACTACTACCATTATTACTATTGCAACAACAACTACTACTGCTATAACTACGACTACGACTAATACTACTCCTACTCCTGCTACTACTACGACAACTCCAACAACTACTACTCCTACTGCTACTATTACTGCTATTACTACTACTACTCCAACTTGTACTACTACTAGTACAACTACAAATACTAAATTACTACTACTGCTTCTACTACTACTACTACAACTACTACTATTACTACTACTATTACAACAACAACAACTACTACTACAACTATTACTACTATTGCTATTGCTACTGTTACTGCAACTACAACACCTTCCACTACTACTACTGCTAATACTACTACTACTTCCATTACCACCAATGCTACTACTACTATTACTATAACAACTATTGCTGCTACTGCTACTACTATTTCGACTACTACTGCTACCACTACTACTACTATTAATGCCACTACTACTATTGCAACTATTCCTGCTATAGTACTGCAACTCCTATTACTACTACTACTCTAACAACTACTACTTCAATTACGAGTACTACTAGTAGCACTACTACTACTACTATGAGAACTACTTCTACCACCTCTATTTCAACTACTACTATTCCTACTACTACTCCCACTTCAACTCCTACAGCAACTACTACTACTTCTGCTACTAGTATAACTGATGCTATTACTACCACAACAACTACTACAACTCCTGCTGATACTGCTACTACAATGACTACTAATACTCGTATTACTACTATTACTGCTATGACTACTACTACTACAATTACTAGTTCCACTCATACGATTACTTCTACTTCTACTACTACTTCTGCTACTACTACTACCATGACTGCAAATGCCACTCTTACTACTACTACTACTCCTACTGCTGCAGGTACTTCTACTACTGGTGCAACTACCATTGCTGCCCTCCCGCCACTGCTATTGCTACTATTACTATGACTAATACCACTACTACTACTGTTACTACAACTACGACTACTATTGCTACTACTACTACAACTACAACCCCTACTACAAATGCTGCTCCAAATACAAGTACTGATGGTACTACTACCAATACTATCTCTATTCCCAGACCTAGCACTGCTACTACTACTAATCCTACTACTACAAACGCTAGTACAACTGCTGCGACTACTCCTACAACTGCTACTACTACAATTACTACTACGAGTACTACTGCTATTACAACTACTTCTACTACTACTCCTACAACAACTACTGCTACTACTATTGCTACTACTACAACTGCTACTTTGACAACTACTTCTACCACACAACTATTGCTCCTACTGCTGCTACAACTACTACAACTACTGCTACTACTATGACTACTACTGTTGCTACTACTATTACTACTACTATTGTTGTTGCTAGTGCTACTACTACTACTGCTAGTGATACTACTACTGCTGCTGCTACTACTACTACTACTACTACTACTACTATTACTTCTACTAGTGCTACTACTACTACTACTACTTTTGCCACTACTACTACTACTTCTACTACTGCTATTGCTATTGCTACGACAACAATTTCTACTACTACTACTACCACAACTGCTATTTCTGCTACTGCTGCAACTGCTTCAATTACTACTATTACAAACGCTACTACAGCTTCTGTTACCACTGCTCCGACTATTTTTACAGTAACCACTGCTATCACCAGCATTACTGCTACTATTACTACTACAAATAATACTGCGACTGTTATCACTACTACTACTACTACTACTACTACTACCGTTGTTGCTATTGTCGCAACAATTGCTACTACTGCTCCTCCTCCTCCAACTACTGCAACTATCGCTACTACCAGTACTGCTACTACCACAACTTGTCCTACTACTACTATTGCTACTACTACCGGAACTAGTCTTACTATTGCTGCTACTACTATTACTATTGTTGCAAGTACTACTACTACTACTACTACTATTACAACAACTACTGCTACTTCTACTATTGTTGTGGCTACTACTACTACTACTACTACAATCACAACACCTACTGCTGCTTCTACTATTTCTCCTCTTACTGCTACTACTGCTACTACTCCTCCTCCTACTACTACTACAACAACAACGACAACTACTACTGTTACTACCCCTGCCGCTAGTGCTATTACAACTACTACTACAACTGCTGCTACTACTGCTACCACTTCAGCTATTGCTATGACTGCTACTGCAACTACTGCACCTCCAATTACTACTACTATTACTACTACTACTATTATTACTACTACTTCTATGACTTCCACTACTACTGCTACTAGTACAACAACTACTACTACTGCTTCAATGGCTACTGCTACTACTGCAACGACTATTACTACTACAACTATTACTCTTGCTACTACTGCTGCTGCTACTACTACTACTACTACACCACCACCACTAATATTGCTTCTACAACAAGTACCACTACTACTACTCCTGCCTCCGCTGCTAGTACAAGGACAACTACGGCTGCTGCTGCTAGTACTACTACTTCTACTACTACAATTTTAGCTAGTATTACAGTTACCACCACTACAATTACTACTTTTATTACTAGAACTACAACTACTATTACTACTACTAGCTCTACAACTATTGTCACTACTACTATTACTCTTTGCTAATAGTACTATTACCACTGTTTCGGCAACTTCTAATGCTACTACAGCTGCTCCTATAGCAACTACTACTGCTACTCCTACAACTAGTACTACTACTACCACAACTGCTACACCTAGTCCAATTACAACTGCTACTACAACTTATTCTACTACGACTAAAACTACTACTACTACTACTACTTCTACTACCACCCCAAATTTTACTACTGCTCATATTACTTCACCTACTACTACTACTGCTGCAACTACTACTATTCCCTCTACTGCTACAGCTACAGCTACTACTACTGCTACTACTGTCACTATTGCAACTACTGCTACTACTACTACAACTACTACAACTGCTACTCCTACTACTACGACCATTGCTACAACTACTATTACACCTACAAAAACTACTACTACTACTACTGTTGCAGCTTCCACTATCTGTGCTACTACTACAACTACAGTTACTCCTACTACAACTACTACTCTTACAACTACTATAAATATTACTACTACTACAACTGTGGATATTGCTACTACTACTATTAATACTACTTCTCCAACTACTAGTACTACTGCTAATATTGCTAGTACTACTACCCCTACTACTAGTAATATTGCAACTATAGCTTCTACAACTACTGCTACTACTACTACCTCTGCTATTATTACTACAACTCCTTTAACTACTACAACTACTACTACTACTACTGCTACTACTACTCCTCCTATTACTACTACTGCTACGATCGCTATTACTCCTACCACTACTACTCCTATTACTACTACTACTACTACTACTACTGCTGCTGCTGCTACTGCTAATATTACTACCACTACTGCTACTACTACTACTTCTACTACTATAACTACTACAACTACAATAATTGCTACAACTACTATGACTACTCCAACTAATACTACTGCTGCTTCTTCAACTACTACTAGTACAACTACTCATACTACAACCATTACTGCTACAAATACTACTACTAGTACTACTACTACTATTGCTCTTCAAACTAGTAATACAAGAACAACTACTACTACTCCTACTCCTACTACTGCTACTACTAATAATATTACTACTACTACTCCTCCTCCTCCTCCTCCTGCTCCTACTAGTAGTAGTAGTAGTAGTAGTACTGTTACGAGTACTACTACTACAACTGGTTTTGCTACTACTACTGCTACTACTACTGCTACTGTTGCTACTTCTCCAACTACAACATCTACTTCAGCTATAACTACTACTATTACTACTACTACTACAACAACAACAACTACTACTACTATTACAATTACTGATACAAATGCTACCACTACTATTTTTACTACTACAGCTGCAACTACTACTCCTACAGCAACTACTTCTATTACATCTACGACCACTACTACTACTGCTACTACAATACCTATAGCTACTGTAACTACTATTACGGTTACCGTTACCACTTCTACACGTCATACAACAAATGCTGCTAATACTACATATATTATAGCTACAACTACTACTACTATTGCTACTACTACTAGTACTACTAGTACTACCACTGCTACTACTGCTACTACAACTAGTACCAGTACTACTACTACTACTACTCCTTCTGCTACTAATATTACGACTACTACTGCTGCTGCTACTACTACAATAACTATTGGTACCACTACTACCGTTACTACTATTTCTATTACTACTATCACTGCTACTACTGCTACTATTGCTATAGCGACTACTACTGCTATTGTTGCTATCGCTACTACTACTACTGCTATTGCTGCTACACCACTACAACTGCTACTGCTACTAACGCTACTACTGCTACTAGAACAACTAGCCCTACTACTACTACTACTACTACTACTACTATTATTACTGCTACTACTGCTGCTGCTGCTATTACTACAATTACTGTTACTATAGTTATACCTATTACTACTACTACTACTATTGCTACTGCTATTACTGCTATTGCTAGTTCTACTTCTACTACTCCTACTACCACTGCTACTGCTACTTCTGCTGCTACTGCTACTATTTCTGCTACTAATGCTACTGCTACAACTGCAACTACGGCTACTTCAACTATTATTAGTACAACAACAACAACTACTTCTTCTACTACAACAACAACTACTACTACTATTATTACTACAACTACTACTGCTACTACTGCTACTTCTGCTAATACTGCTACTACTATTACTGCTGTTGCTGCTACTCAAACTACTGCTTCTACTACCACTACTGTTGCGGCTCCTAGTACTACTATTTTTACTATTACAGCTACTACTATGGCTGCTGCTACTACCACTACTAATTTTATGACCACTGCTACAACTACTACTACTACTACTATTACAAATACTGCTACTTCTACTATAGCTGATGCAACTAGTACTCTAGCTCATACAGCTAATAATGCCACTTCTGCTACTCCAACTAGTATTAAGACTACCAGTCTTACTACTACTACTACTACTACTACTAGTAAGACTACAAGTCTTACTACTACCACTACTACTATGTCTACTACTATTATAACTACTACCACTACTACTACTATTATTGCTGCTACTACTACTACTACTACTACTATTGCTGCTGCAGCTATTACTACTACTACTACTACTAATGCTATTACTATAACTATTGCTACTACTGCTACCACTGTTGCAGCTATTACTACCACTACTAATTCTAATGTACGGCTTTTGCTACTATTACTGCTACTGCAATTGCTACTACCACTACTACTCCTATTACTACTACTGCTTCTACATCTACTACTACTACTGCTGCTGCTACTACCACTGTAATAACTACTACTACTATTGTGACTACTACTACTGCTGCTGCTGCTGCTGCTACTGCTATTGCGGTTACTAATACTACTACTACAGCTATTTCGGCTACTAATACTACTACAACTACTACTTCAACTACTACTGCTACTACTATATCTACTACTACTACTTCTCCTACTACTAAAACTAATACTACTGCTGCTACTGCTACAACACTGCTACTACTTCTACGACAATTACAACAGCTACTACCGCTACTGCAACTGCTTCTGCTACTACCACTAATACTGCTGCTACTACTACTATTACTACAACTACTGCTATTATTGTTGCTCCTACCACTACTACTGTTACTACTGTTGCTACTACTTTTGCTACTACTACTACAGCTACTAGTGCTACTACTACTACAATAGCGACAACTAATACTACTACTATTACTATCGCGACTACTATTACAACAGCTACTATTATTACTGCTACTACTATTACTAATAATAATAATACTGCTACTACTACTGCTGCCACTGCTTCTACTTCTGCAACTAATACTACTATTAATGCTACTACTACTGCTCTTACAGCAACAACTACTACTACTTCTACCACTGCTTCTACCTCTTCTACTACTGCTACTACTACGGCGGCTACTACTACTACGGCGGCTCCAACTAATACTACTTATGCTTCTAGCTTTGCAACTATAACTACTTCTACTCCTACTAATACTACTGCTGCTACTACTACTGCTACTACTAGTATCACTGCTACTACTATTAACTCTGCTAGTACTACTGCTACTGCTACTTCTGCTACTATTACTACTACAACTACAACTTCTACTACTATTACTTCTACTATTACAATTACTGCTACCACTACTATGGCAGGTACTACTGCTATTATTACTTCTACTATTACAACCACTTCTACTACTCTTACTACTACTACCGCTACTTAAACTATTGTTGCCACAACTACTACTGCTGCTGCTACTACTGTTATTACTACTACAGCTACTACTACTACAACTTCTAGTACCAATACTACTACTTCTGCTACTACTGCAGCTACTACATCTGCTAATACTGCTACTACTACTACATCTCCTACTGCTACTACTCCTGCGACTACTACTGGTACTACTACTACTGTGCCTACTACTACTATGACTACCCTCACTACTACTGCTGCTACTACTATTACTACTATGACTTCTCCTGCTACTACTACTACTAATGCTATCGGTACTACTGCCACTACTACTGCTACAGCTTCCACTATTACCACTACTATTACTACTGGTACTACTTTTGCTACTAGTACTGCTACTACTACTACTTGTACTTCTACTACTACTACTGTTGCTACTGCTACTTCTACTACTCCTATTGCTATTTCTACTACTGCTGTTACTACTGCTACTGCTACTATAGCTATTACTGCCGCTACTACTGTTACTGCTCTTCCTGCCACCACTACTTTAACCACTGCTTTTACCACTACTACTGGTAGCACTACTACTGCTATTACTACTATTAATATGACCACTGCTACCACTACTACTAGTAATACTACTTCAACCACTACCACTATTGCTATTACTACTACTTCAAGTACTACTACTGCGGCAACTAATACTGCTACCCCTACTAATACAACAACTACTACTACTGTTGTTGTTGTTGCTGCTAATACTAATACTACTACTACTTCTTTTACAACTGCTAATACTGCTTCTACTGCTACTACTACTACTGCTGCTACTGCTTCCTCTACTACTACCACTACAACTACTATTGTTGTTGTTGCTACTGCCACAAATACTGCTACTACTACAATAACTACTACTACTGCTACTACTGCTACTATTACTGTTGCTTCTACTACAACAACTACTACTACTTCTACTACTACTACTGCAGCTACTACTACTGCCACTTCCATTACTACTACTACTACTACTACTACTACTAGTACTACTATTACTACTGCAACTACTACTACTACTATTACGACAATTACATCTAGTACAACTAATTTAACTATTGCTACAATTATTACTACTACTACTACTACTTTTACCACAACTACTACTACTACTACTATTGCTTGTACTGTTAATACTACTACTATTGCTACTACTGCTACTAGTGCTACTACTACTACTACTACTATAATTACCACCTCTACTACACCAATTGCTACCACTAGCACTACAACTATTACTACTACTACTTCAACTACTTCGTCGACTACTGCTATGACTGCCACTACTGCAACTGCTACAACTCATACTACTGCAAATGCTGCTACTACTACTACATCTATAGATGCAACTAAAGCTACTACAACTAGGGCTACTACTACTATTAGTGCTACTACAAATTCTTCCACTACAATTACAGCAACAACCGCTACTATTACTAGTACTTATACTGCTACTACTAGTACTTGACCTACTGCTATTGCCACTGCTACAACTTCTTCTATGACTACTAGTGCAACTCCTACTAATGCAATTGTTGCTACTACTACTGCTGCTACAACAACAACAACTACTACTAGTACTAATACTACAACTGCTACTACTATTGCTACAACTGCTACTACTACCACTGTTGTCACTACGGTTACTACTGCTACTTCTGCTATCACTACTACAAATACAGTTACTCCTCCTACTACTACTATAATTAATTCTACTACTACTACGACAAGGACTATTGCTACAACTGCAACTGCTGCAACAACTACTACTACGACTACAACTACTACTACTTCTACTTCAACTATGATGACTGCTACTACAACTGCATCAAATATACTGCTTCTACTAGTAGTACTACTATAAAAACCACTACTACAACAACAACAACTACAACTACTGCCGCTGCTGCTAGTACAACTGCTACTACTACAACTACTACTACTACTGCTGCGACTACTACTATCCCTATTGCTACTACTAGCATAGATACTACTACTACTGCTACCACTACTACTACTTCTGCAACGATAACTGCTACCTCTACTATTACTGCTACTACAACTACTACTATTGCTACTACTACTACTACTACAACTACTAGTACTATTGCTGCTACTTCTACCTCTACTATTACTCCCACCACTAGTACGGCTACTACTACTACTACTACTACTATAGCTACTGATGCAACTGCTGCAACTGCTACTACTACAAGAACAACTACTATTGCCACTACTACTATTGCAACTACAACTACTAATACTACTACTCCAACTACTACTGTTACTAATACTACAACTGATACTGTTGTTGCTACTTCTACAACTACTACTACTGCTACTAATACTTCTTTTCCTTCTGCTATTGCGACTGCTACTACTACAATAACAACTGCTGCTGCTGCTGCTGCTACCACTACTTTGACTACTACTACTACTACTACTACTACTACTGCTACTACTACTCATGCTGCTGCTACCGCTACCACTACTACAACTGCTACCACTACTTCGACTGCTACTACTGCTACTATAATTACCACTACTGCTACTACTACTATTACTACTACTCCTACTACTATTACTATTGCTACTCCAATTGCAACTATGACTGTTGCTGGTCCAACTAATGCTAGTGCTGCTACTGGTACTACTCCTACTACTATTTTTTCTAGTACTAGTACTAGTACTACTACACCTACAACAACTACTACTACAACTAATGCTAAGGATACTACTACTAATACTACTACTCCTACTACTACTACTTCTACTACTATTGATACTACTGCTCCTATTGCTACCACTACTACTGCTGCTTCTACTTCTACAACTACAACAACAACTACTACTACTACAACAACTACTACAATAACAACTACTACTACGTCTACTACTACTACTATTTCTTCTTCTTCTTCTTCTTCTACTACTACTACTACTGCTGCTGCTGTTGCTACTACTAATATTACTATATCTACTACTACTACCACCACCACTTCTACAACAACTACTACAATTCCAATTACTTCTACTGCTGCTATTGGTGAAACTGGTTGTTCTACATCTACAATTACTAGTTCTTCAACAACTAAGACTACTCTTCCTACTATTCCTACTATTTCCACTACTGCTACTACTACTACTGCAACTAGTAGCACTACTAATGTTGCCGCTACTACTAACACTACAACAACTACTACTACTACTCCTCCTCCTACTACTACTATCACTGATACTACTACGAGTACCTCTCCTCCTACTACTACTACTTCCACTATTATGAGTACTACTACTGCTACTACTACTATTACAACTACTGCTACTGTGAGCGCTGTTACTACTATTGCCACAAAGGCATCTACTGCTAGTGCTACAATTACTACTATTACTACTACTGCTACTTTTGCCACTACTATTACTACTAATACTACTACTATAACTACTACTACCACTGTTACTACTACTGCTGCTACTACTACTATTACTACTACTACTACTTCTACTGCTACTGCCTTTCCAACTACTAGTACTCTTATTACAACGAATACTACTGCAGCTACTCCAATTACTGCTACTACTGCCGCTATTGTTAATACTACTATTACTCCTACTACACCTTCTATTTCTACTACTACTTCCATTACTTCTGGTAGTACTACTATTGTAACTTCTACTACTACTACTTATGCTACTACTACTACTGCTACTACAAGAACTACTATGACTACTACTACTACTAGTTGTACTAGCACTGGTACTACTTCTAATACTACTATGCCTGCTACTGCTATAACTGGTACCACTACTACTACTACTGCTACTACTGCTACTATAGCTACTACTACTATTACCATTAGTTCTACTACTACTACTACTACTACTGCCGCTACTGTTGTAACTGCTTCAACAATGACTGCAACTACTACTACCACTGCTGCTGCTACTGCTACTATTACTAGTGCTACAACTATAGCTACAACGACTATGGCTACTGCTACTACTGTTGCTACTACTATAACAACAACTACTACTACAACAACTACTACTATTGTTGCTAATACTACTACTGCCGTAGTTGCTGCCGCTGCCACAACTGTCATTCGTGCTACTACTAGACTACTACGACCGCTATTGCTACTACTACTAATGCTACTACTGTTTTACCTTCTACTACTACTTCCCCTAGCACTACTACTATTAATATACTATTGCTACTACTACTGTTGCTGCTATTACGCTTACTACATCTATTACTAATACTGCTGCTAAGACTACTACTACTCTTACAACTACTATAACTAATACTAGATAGCTACTACAACTTCGACTTCAGCTGCAATAATAACCACTACTACCCCAACTACTAAAACTACTGCTACTACTACTCTTGCTACTACTCCTGCTACTACTACAACTACAACTACAATTATCTCTACTACTACTATTGTTGCAACTACTACTATTACTTCCATTACAACTGCTCTTGTTGCTACAACAACAACAACAACTACTACTACTACTTCTACTATGACAACTACTATTTCAGCTACTACAATTTTTACTATAACTACTACTACTAGGACAACTACTTCTACTACAACTGCTACTGATACTATTGTTGGTACTTCACCTACTACTATGACTACTAGTACTACTACTGCTACTACACCTACCACTACTACTACTGCTGCTACTACTGCTACTGCTACTATTACTAGTACTTCTCCTATTACTACAACTACTAGTACTACCACTGCTACTACTACTTCTGCTCCTACTACTACTACTACTACTACCACTACTAATTATTTTGACACTACTACTACTGCTACTACTACTACTACGGCTACAACTACTACTACTAGAAGTACTACTACTAGAAGTACTACTACTATTACTACTACTATTATGACTACTACTGCTACTAGAACAACTGCTGCTGCTACTCCTACTCCTACTACTACTACACCAGCAACTACTACTACTACTACTACTACTGCCGTGGCTATAATAGCTACTACTGCTACTGCAACTATTACTACTTCTCCTCCTACTACTACTGTTGTTGCTACTATTACTTCTACAAGTACTGCTACTACTACACCTACTTTTACTTCTAGCCTATTACTAGTATTAATACTGCTACTATGACTACTACTACTTCTCCTACTACTACTACTACTACTGCCATGGCTATAATAGCTACTACTGCTACTGCAACTATTACTACTTCTCCTACTACTACTACTTCTGCTACTACTATTGCTTCTACAAGTACTCCTACTACTACTCCTACTTCTACTTCTACTGCTACTGCTAGTATTAATACTGCTACTATGACTACTACTACTTCTCCTAGTACTACTACTTCTGCTGCTGCTACTATGGTAGCTACTCTACTATTGCTACTAATACTACTACTACTACAGCTACAATAGCTACTACAAGTAGCCCAACTACTAAACATACTATTACTACTACTACTACTACGATTGCTACTATTACTACAATGGCTATAACGGCTACTACTACTACTAATATCACCACTATAACTACAACTACTGCTACTATGACTACTACTACTACTACTACTATTGCTATTACTACTGCCACTACTACTACTACTATTATTTCAGCTACTACTACTAATACGACTACTACTACTGCTACTACTACTACTATTATTGGTATATCACCTTCTATTCATACTAAACTACTGCAATAACAAGTACTACTGCTCCTACTACTATTACTGCTGCTCGGACCGCTACTACTGCTACTACTGCAACTACAATTACTACTACTACTATTTTTCGGGCTACTATTACTACTGCTACTATTTCTTCTACTCCTACAACTACTATTACTCTACTACTCCAGCTTCTACTACTCCTACAACTACTACTATTATTTTTGGAAATAATAATACTACTACTACTTGTACTACTACTACTTCTACAATTGCAACTACGACTGCTACTACCACCAATACTACTATTACTGCTCCAACAACTACTACTACTACAACTACTACTCCTATTGCTACTACTACTATTACTTCATCTTTTGCTACTACTACTACAACTACTCCTAGTACTACTACTGTGACAACCACTACTGCTACTACTGATAATCCTATTTCTCCTACTGCTACTTCTAATAGTACTCTGATAGGTACTACGACAACCACTACTTCTGCTACAACAATAACTACTACTACCCCAACTACTAAAACTACTATTCCTACTATTATCACTACTACTACTACTACTACTACAGCTATTACCGCTTCCACTACTACTGCTCGAGCTGCTACTGATATTTTTACTACCACTACTATTACTACGACTACTACTGCTACTACTGCTACTATTACTGGTACTTCTCCAACTACTACGAGTACCGCTACAACTAAAAATGCTACTACTAGTGCTACTGCAACTTCTCCAACTGCTTCTGCTCTAATTGCTAATACGGATACTACTTCTGCTTCTACTACTGCTAATACTGCAACTGCTGCTCTGACTATTGGTACTACTGCTCCAACTATAATTTCTAGTACTACTACTCCAACCACTACTACTACTACTACTCCTGCGTCTACTACTACTAATATGACTGCTACTGCTCCCTCTTCTACTACTACTACTATTATTTTTACTAATAATACTCTGACAACTACTAATACTGCTCCAGCTACTACCACTACTGTTGCTATTACTACCATTGCTACTTGTACTACTACCACTTCTACAACTACTATGGCTGCTATGACTACTGTCACTACTACTACTAATACTGCCACTACTAATACTACCCCGACTTCTACTACTAATGCTAACACTACTACGACTACTACTTCTACTACTAGTACTACTACTATTTCTGCAACTACTATAACTACTTCCGCTTCTACAATAACTACTACTGTTACTACTACTACTTCTACTATAGTACAATTGTTATGACTACTATTACTATAGCTGTTGCTGCTGTTACGGTTGCTACTACTACTACTACTACTTCTAGTATAACTACGACTATAACTACTACTACTTCTACTACTATAACTACTGCAATTGCTATAGCTACTACTACTATTGTTGCTATTGTTGCTTCTACTACTGCTACTACTTCTGGTACAATAACAATAGCTAATACTACTTCTCCTATTAGTCCTACTGCCAGTATAATTGCTACTCCTATAGCTACTTCTACAAATACTACTATTACCACTACTACTACTGCTGCTGCTGCTACTACTACCTCTTCAACTACTACTACTACTACAGCTACTACTTCTACTACTACACTAATACTATTACTACTATTATAACTACACTTATACTACTACTACTACCACCGCAATAATTGCTGCCTCTGTTGCTACTACTAATGCTTCTGCCACAACAATTGCTACTACAACTACTACTATTGTGGCTATTACTTCTAATACTACTACTACTACTTGTACTACTTCTGGCACTACTAATGCTTCTTCCACCGATGTAACTACTATTACTACTATTGCTACAAGTACTACAGCCACTACTAGGACTGTTACTGCTATTCTTACTATTACTACTACAACTACTACTACCACTACTACTACTATTACTACTATTGCTACTTCTGCAATGACAACTACGACTACTGCTACTACCAATACTAGGCCTAAAATTACTGCTATTACCACATTTACTGTTACGACTACCACTACTGCTACTACTACTTCAGCTACTATAGCTACCACTACTACTACTAACACCGTAGCTACTACTACTACTGCTACTACTCGTACAACAATAACTACTACTACTATGACTTCTCCTACTACTACTACAGCTACTACTACCTCTGGTACTACTACTAATGCTACTACTGCTACTACTACTATGACTACAACAACAACAACTACTACTGCTACTACTCCTCCTCCTACTACTACTACAACAATAATAACTTCTACTATTGTTGTTGCCTACAGCAACTACTATTGCTACTTCTACTTCTGCTACAGCTTGCGCAACTACTCCTACAACTACTACTACTACTTCCACCACTAGTAGGAGTAGTAGTTGTGTCAGTAGCAGCAGCAGCAGCAGCAGTAGTAGCAATAGTAGAAGCTGTTATTGTTGTAGTAGTAGTAGTAGTAGTATTCATAGTAGTAGCTGGAGTAGTAGTAGTACTTGTTGTTGTTGTTGTTGGCGTAGTAGTAGCAGTAGTAGTAGTAGCAGTAGTAGTAGTAGTAGTAGTAGTAGGAATAGTAATAGTAGCAATAGTAGGAGTACTAGCAGTGGCACGAGTAGCAGTAATAGTAGTAATAGGTGTAGTTGTAATAGTTATAGTAGTAGTAGTAGTAGTAGTAGTAGTAGTACTAGTTGCAGCAGTTGCAGTAATAGTAAATGTAGAAGTAGTAGTAGCAGTAGTAGTAGTAATAGTAGTAGTAGTAGTAGTTGTAGTAGTTGTAGTAGAAGTAGAAGTAGTAGTAGTAGCGGTAGTAGGAGGAGTAGTGGTAATAGGAGTAGTATTAGTAACAATACTTGAAGTTGTAGTAGTAGTAGTAGTAGTAGTAGTAGTACTACAAGTAGTAGTAATAGTAGAAGTTGTTGGAGCAGTAGTAGTATTATAGTAGTAGCAGCAGTAGTTATAGTAGAGGTAATAACAGAAGCAGTAGTAGTAGTATTCGTTATAGTAGTAGCAGTAGAGCTACTAGTAGCAGTAGGAGTAGTAGCATAAGTAGTACCAGTGATAGTTGTATTAATAGCAGCTGTAGTAGTAATAGTTGTATTAGAAGTAGTAGTAGTGGTTGTTGTAGCAGAAGTAGGAGCAGAAATAGGAGAAGTTGGTGTAGTAGTCGTAGTTGTACTAGAAGTGGACGTAGTAGTAGTAGGAGTAGTAGTAGTAGCAGTTGTTGCAGTTGTAGATATAGTAGTAGTAGTAGTAGTAATAGTAGTAGCAGTAGTAGTAGTAGTAGTAGTAGTAGTAGTAGTAGTAGTAGTAGTAGAAGTAGAAGTAGCAGTAGTATCAGTTGTAGTAGAAGTAGTAGTAGTAGTAGTAGAAGTAGCTGTTGAAGTGGTAGTGTTAGTAGTAGTAGTTACGATAATAGCAGTAGCAATAGTAGTAGTAGTGTACAAGTAGTAGTAGTAGTAGAACTAGTTCTAGCAGTAGGAGTAGTAGCAATAGTCGTATCAATTATAGTCGTAGTAGTAATAGTTGCAGTATTAGTAGTTGTTGTAGTAGTAGTAGTCATAGTAGTTGTACCAGTTGTAATAGTTGTAGTAGTAGTATTTGAAGGAGAATTAGAAGGAATAGTAGTATTAGTAGCAGAAGTAGCAACAGTAGCAACAGTAGTAGTAGTAGTAGGAGTAGTAGCAGCAGCAGCAGTAGTAGTAGTTGCAACAGTAATAGTAGCAATAGTTATAGCAGTAGTTCTAGTAGTAGCTATTGTAGTAGCAGTAGCAGTCGCAATGGTTGTAGTGGTTGCATTAGAAGTAGTTGTAGTAGTAGTTACAGCTGCAGCAGTAGTAGTAGTAGCTATAACAGTTGCATTAGTAGTATTATTAGTCGTAGCAAAAGTAGTAGTAGTAGAAGTATTAGTACTAAGATTATAACAGTAGCAGTTGTAATTGTGGTAGTAGAAGTTGTTGTTTTAATAGTAGTTGTAGTAGTAGTACTAATCATTGGAGTAGTAGTAGCAGAAGTACAGGTGTAGATGTCATAGTAATTGTAGTTGTAGTAGTCGGAGGAGGAGGAGGAGGAGGAGGAGGAGGGGTAGTAGTAGTCGTAGTAGTCGTAGTAGTAGTAGTGTCGTATAGTAGTAGTAGTAGTAGTAGTCGGAGCAAAAGCAGTAGTAGTAGTAGAGGAACAGTAGCAATAGTATTAGTAGTAGTAGGCCTAGTAGACGTAGCCAATAATTTCATAGTAGGAGTAGTAGTAGAAGAAATCAGAGTAGTTGTTGTAGTAGTAGTAGTAGTAGTGGTGGTGGTAGTAGTAGTAGTAGCAGTTGTAGTAGCCGTAGTAGTAGAAGTAATAGTTACTATTGTAGTAGTGGTAGAGGTAGGATTAGTAGCAGTAGTTGCAGTAGTAGTTGTAGTAGGAGTGGTACTAGTAGCAATAGTGGTAGTTGTAGAAGTCGTAGTAATAGTAGCGGTCCCAAAATTAGCACTACTAATCCTAGTCCTACTTGTGCTACTACTACTGCTACTACTACTCCTACTACTACCATTCCACTTGTCCTAATACAACTAAAACAACTACTACTAGTAGTACAACTGTTACTACTGGTACTACTACTAATTCCGGTAGGACTACTACTACCACAAGTATTGCTGCTACTGATGTTGTGGTTGCAACTACTACAACAACTACTACTACTAGTAATAATACTACAACAACTACTACTACGACTCCTCCTACTACTTCTACAACTACCACTACTACTACTACGCTAGCTGCTACTACTAACTACAACTACTACAATAACTACTACTACAACTGTTGCTACTACAATAACTACTACCATGACTATTTCTACTACAACGACTACAACTATTACACCTATTATTACTAATACCACTATTATTACTACTACTACTACTACTACTAATATTACTACTACTATTGCTACAAGTACTTCTACTACTACTATTACTACTACTACTACTACAACTATTACTCTTACTACTGCTATTATATCTGCTATGACTACTACTATATCTTCTACTGCTACTATTTCTACAACTGCTACTGCTACTACTACCACTATGCCTCTTGCTACTACTACTAGTTCTACTATTACTGTTGCTACAGCTACTACTTCTATTTCTACTCCTACTGCTCCACCTACTAGGATTAATGCTACCACTTGGACTACCACACCTACTCCAACTCTAACTCCTACCACTACTCCGACAATAACAACTACTATAACAACAACTACTACTACTGCTGCTGCTACTACTACTATCGCTACTTCTACTACTATTACTACTATTACTATAATTACCCCTACTACTCATATTGCTACTGCTACTACTACTACTATTGCAGTTACTACTATTGCTACTACGTCTATTACTTGCCCAACTGATGCTACCCCTACTCCTCAACTGCTACTGCTACAACTACTCCACCTCTTACTACTACTACCACTACTACTACAACTACTACAACTACTACTACAACTACTACTATTGCAATTACTACTACTACCACTACTACAAATACTACCTCAAGTAATACTACAACTACTAATGCTACTACTAATACAACTAATACTATTTCTACTATTACTACTCATACTTCAACTAATACTACTAATACTACTCCTTCTTCTACGACTACAACAACAACAACAACAACTATTCCTACTCCTCCAACCACTGCCACAACTACTCCTACTCCTACTTCTGCTACTATGACCCCTACTCCTACTACTACTCCTACTCATACTACTGCAAGTACTACTACTATGATACTACTACTACTACTACAATAACAACAACTACTACTATTGCTAGCACTACTGCTACTAGTAGTATTACTACTATTTCTACAACTACTACTCCTACTAGCACACTACAACTATTGCATTACTACTACAACTACTACTACTACTACTATTACTACTACTACTACTACTACAACTACTAATACTACTTATACTACTTCTACTACTAATGCCACTGCTACTACTACTACTACTTATGTTGCTACCGCTACTACTATACATGTTCCTACTAATACTACTACTACGACTACTACTTCTACTTATAATATTACTACTATTGCTACCACTACTACTCCTATTACTACTACAACTATTTCAACTACAACTACTACTCCTATTACTACTGCTACTACTACAACAATTGTAACTACCACTATTGCTACTACAATTACTGCTACTATAGCTACTACTTCTGTTGCTACTTCTACTACCCCTACTTCTACTACTACTACTACTCCTACACCAACTCCTATAACAACAACTACTGCTACTACTAATACTCCTACTACTAGTAATTGTACTACCACTACTCCAACTACTACTACAACTACTTCTACTACCGCTACAATTACCACTACTACTGCTACTACTACTATTGCTAGTATTGGTGCTACTTCTACTACAACAACAACTACTACTGCTATTGATGTTGTGAGTACAACTCTTACTACTACTACTACTACTACTACTACAACTAGTACTACTACAACAACTACTATGATGACTCCTCCCACTACTACTTCTACAACTACCGCTACAACTACTGCTATTGCTACTACAACTACTACTACTGCTACTCCTACAACTATAACTACTACTACAGCTACTGCTACTATTGCTACTCCTACGACAACAACAACTACTACTATTATTACTACTACTATTACTACTACTACTGCGACTACCGCTACTGCTACCACTACTACTAGTAGTAGTATTATTCATACTACAACAACAACTACTACTACTAATCCTACTGCAACTACTACGACTATTACACCTATCACTACTAATACTTCTACTGCTACTACTACTACTAATGTTGCTACTGCTATTGCTACAAGGACTTCTACTACTATTGCTACTACAACTATTACTACCATAATTACTACTCATACTACTGTTCTTACTACTATTATTAGTACTAATATTGCTATTATTAGTGCTACTCCTGCTACTACTTCTAGTTATATTATCACTGCTACTATAGCTACTACTTCTATATCTTCTCCTACTACTACTATTGCTGCTGCTACTACAACTACTCTTTGTACTACTACAACTACCCCTACTACTACTACAACTACTAGTACAACAACTTCTAATGCTACTAGTACTTTTACTATTGCTACTAGTACTAATACTACTACTACTATTCCAAGTACTACTGCTACTACTACTAGTAGTGTTACTACTACTACTACTATAATTACAATAACTGCTACTAATACTGCTGCTATGGCTGCAACTCCTACTAGTACATCTACTACTACTACTACTCCTTCTAT
Source organism: Trichopus zeylanicus subsp. travancoricus (assembly GCA_005019695.1). Classification (NCBI taxonomy): domain Eukaryota; kingdom Viridiplantae; phylum Streptophyta; class Magnoliopsida; order Dioscoreales; family Dioscoreaceae; genus Trichopus; species Trichopus zeylanicus. Next base: position 118,885 of record RXID01014733.1, read on the forward strand.
TACTACTACTACCATTAGTACTACTACTACCAGTACTAATACTAGCACTACTATTTCTGCTACAACTACTAGTATTATTACTACTACTATTACAATGACTACCAATACAACTATGACTACTGCTGTTGCATCTACTATTACAACTACTACTACAACTACTACTCCTGCTACTACTATTACAATCACAACTACCACTGGAACTACTACTACTACTACTACTACAACTACTACAATTGCTACTACTACTACAACTACTAATAATACTACTACCACCACCTCTACTACTACTGTTGTTGCTACGACTACTACACTACTACTGCAACTACTTCTACTAGTACAACTACTACTTCTACTCCTACTGCTGTTACTACTACTACTGATGCTACTATTACTACTAGTACCACTATTGCTACTACTACTAAAACTACTACCCCTATAGCTAATGCTATTTCTACTACAATTGCTACTACTAATACTTCAACTACTATGCCTACTACTACTTCTACAACTACTATTGCTATTATGGCCACTCATACTACTACTCCTATTGCTACATCTACTACACCAATTGCCACTCGTACTACTACTCGTACAACTACTACCACTACTATTCCTCCTCCTCCTCCTCCTACTACAACTACTTCTACTCTAAATCCGGCTACTTCTACTACTACTAGTACTTCTCCTACAACAACAATAACAAAAAATAATAACACCACCACCACCACTACTACTACTACTATTATTGCTACTACTACTACTACTACAATTACTACTAATTCTACTACCTCTATTTTTACTACTAATAATAGTATTGCTACTACTAGTAGTAATTATATAACTAATTCTACAACTACCACTACTGGTACTACCTCCTCTAGTGCTGCTACTAAGACTCTTGCTACTACTGCTACTGTTGTTTGTACTTCTGCTACCACAACTTCTACTTCGACTACTATTAATACTACTCCTTTTACTGCTACTACTATTACTATTGCTACTAATGCTACAACTGCTACTACTGCTACTATTACTATAATTGCTACTATTGCTACTACTACTATAATTGCTACTAGTTCTACTACTACTACTACTACTACTGGTACTACTACCACTACCACTACTACTTGTATTGCTACCACTGCTACTACTACTACTATTACTACTACTACTACAACTACTCCTGCTGTAGCTACTACTACTACCACTGCTACTCCTTCTGCTACTACTACTGCTGCTGCTGCTGCTGCTGCTGCTATTACACCTACTCCTATTGCTACTACTACTCCTCCTACTGCTACTACTACTACTGCTACTTCTACTTCTACTACTTCTACGACTACTACTTCTACTACTACTACTACTACCACCACCACCACCACCACCACTAACTACTTCTCCAACTACGAGTTCAACTATTACTGCTACTCCTACTCCAACTCCTACTACTACTCTGATTCCCACAACAATTTCTGCTAATACTACCGCTACAACAACAACTACAACTACAACCACTACACCAACTACTACTGCTTTTGGAACTACTGCTACTAATTCTCCTACTACTGCTATTGCTTCGGCATCCACAACTACTATAGCTACTACTACTAGTAGTATAATTTCAGATACTGGGACTACTACTCCTACTACTACTACTATTACTGTTTTTGATGCTACTACCACTACAAGTGCTGGCACTACTTCTACCATAGCTGCTAGGACTGCTACTACTACCACAACTGCTGCTTCCACTACTACTGCTGTTACTACTACTACAACTACTAATACAAATCCTACTTGTACTACAGTTATTACTACTGTGGCTACTACAACTACTACCGCTACTTCTACTATAATTGCTGCTGCTACTACTACTCTACTACTACTACTACTACTACTACTACTATTACTACGGCTACCACTCCTCCTGCAGCTACTACTTTTGCTGCTGCTGCTATTACTACTACTATTACAACAGCTTCTACTACTACGACTTCTAATGCTACTACTACCCAAACTCCAGCTCCAACTATGGCTACTGCTTCAACTACTACTACCACAACCACTAAAACAACAACAATAACAACTACTGCTACAACTATTACTCTACTACTACTACTCCTACCACTACTAACACTACTGTTAGTACTGTTGCTACTATTGCTGCTACTGGTACTACTACTACTACTACAACTAATACGACTCTCACTACTACTACTACTACTACTACAACAACAACTACTACTACTACTATTACTACCACTACTACTACGACTATGACAACTACGACTATGACTAATAACACCACGACTATTATTATTAGTACTGCTACTAATACTACTACTACTACTACTTCTACTACTATGCTACTACTACTCCTACTACTAATACTAAGACTACTACTACGACTACTACGAACAGTACTATTAGTACTGCTGCTGCTATTGCAGCTACTACTACTATCACTAATACAACTATCACTACTAATACTACGACTACTACTTCTATTACTACTACCACTACTGCTACTCCTACTCCTCCTCCTACTACAACTAGTAGTACTACAACTACTGGTAAGACTACTACTACATTACTACTAGTGCAACTACTACTACTGCTTACTACTACTGCTTCTCCTTCCACTACTACAACAACTACTACTACTATGAAAACTACTACTACTACTTCTACCACAGCTGCTGTTGTTGCTGCTGCTCCTACTACTACTAGTACTACTACTATGACTATTCCTACTCCTACTCCTTCTACTACTACTACTACATCTAGTACTGCTATAGCTACTACGACTCCCGCTCCAACTCCTACTGCTGCTACAACTCCTACTACTACTACTGCCCCAACTCAAACTACTACTACTCCTATTACAACAACAACTATTACTCCTACTCGTACAACTACTGCTACAACAACTACTACTCCTATTGCTACACTAGCAACAACAACTACTACTACTTTGCAACAACTACCACGGCTTTGACTACTACTACAACTATTACTACAAATTCTACTACTTCTATTACAACTACTACTGTTGTTGTAGCTGTTGCTCCTACTGCTAAGACTACTTCTATTTCTACTACTACTATTGCTACTAATACTGCTACTAGTACTACTACTACTACTACTACAGCTACTGCTACTTCTAGCCGTATAATTGCAACTACTACTACTCCTACAGTTGGTACTACCACCACTAACACTAACACTACTACTACTATTACTACTACTACTACAACTACAACTACTACTACTTCTACTCCTACTCCTCCTCCTCCTCCTCCTCCTCCTCCTCCTACTACTACTACTTCTACTACTACTACGACTACTACTACTACTACTACTACTACTACTACTACTACAACTACTAGTACAACTATTGTTACTACTATGACTACTACTACTATTAGTATTATAACTACTGCTACTACACCTACCACAACTACTCCTAATACTGCTACTACTATTTCTCCTACAACTACTAGAACAACAACAACTACTTCTAGTACCACTCGCACTCCTATTCATACTACAACAACTAATACTACTACTGCCACTACTACAACTACTACTATTACTCGTACTCCTACTACTACAACTATGACTACTCCTACTATTACTGTTACTCCTACTATGACTCCTACTACTACTCGTTCTCCAACTCCAACCCCTTCTACTACTCTGACTACTACGACAACTACTGCTACAACAACTACTACTACTCTTACTACTGTTGCTACTACTACTACTACTACTACTACTACTACTATTACTATTGTTACTACTATAACTGCTACTACTCCTTTTACTACTACTACTACTACCACTTCTATTACTTGTGCAACTGCTACTACTACTACTAATACTACTATTACAAATACTACTACTACTAATACTATTGTTGCTGCTGCTTCTGTTGTTGTTGATGCCACCACTACTACTACTTCTCCGTCCAGTATTTCTACTGCCGCTTTCTGTTGCTACTGCTCGTGCTGCTGCTACTACTACTACTACTACTACAACTACTACTACTTCTACTACAACTCCTACTCCAGCTTTTGCTACTACTACTACTACTCCTACACCTACTTCTGCCACTACTACTCCTACTCCTGCTACAACTACTAGTACAACAACTATGACTTTTGCTACAACTACTAGTACCTCTGTTGGTTCCACAACTAATGTTGTTGTTGTTGTTGCTACTATTACTACTATTACTAATATTATTAGTACTGCAGCTATCCCTACTACTACTACTGGTCCTACGCCTGCTTCTATCCCTAGACCTACTCCTTCTACTGGTACAACTACTATTACTACTACTAGTACTACTACTACTTCTCCTAATACTAATACTACTACTTCGACTCCTACCACTACTTCCACTACTACTACTACTTCTCCTAATAATGCTACTAATACTACCATTGATACTACTACTACTTCTACACCCACTACTACTACGCCTACTTCTACTACCATTACTGCTGCTGCTATTACTACCACCATAACTGCATTTACTATAACTATTACAACAACTATAACTACTACTACTACTACAACTTCAACTACTTATTCGACTCCAACTCCCACTCCTACTACAACTCCTACTACATATATTACTACTACTACTATTGAACAACTACTATTATGGGAACAAAAATAACAACTACGACTACAACAACTGCTACTCCTACTTCTTCTACTACTACTACAACAACTGCTACTCCTACTACTACTACTCCTCCTCCTTCTACTACAGCTTCTACTGTTGCTTCTACTCCTATTACTACCACTACTACTACTACAATCACTTCTACTACAACTACTCCTACCACAACCACCATGACTACTACTACTTTCCTACTACTGCTACTACTACGAATCCTACTACTACTATTACTAAGACTACTACTATTACAACTACCACTACTATTCTAACTACTACTTCAATTGTTAAAACAGTTACTACTACTACTAAAACAGCTACAACAACTTCACTACTACTACTCCACCTACTCCTACTCCCACCACCACTACTACAACTAATACTGCTACTATTATAGCCACTATTACTGCAACTACGACAAATACTAATACTACTATTAATCCAAAATGCTCCTCACTACTATGGCTGCTAGTACTACTATTACCGCTACTACTACTCCGAATACTCCTTCCGCTACTAATAATGCTGCTGCTGCTGCTATTACCACCACCACCACCACCACCGCCACCACCACCACTACCACCACCACCACCACTACCACTACTACTACTACTGCTATTAACACTACTATTAGTCTACAACTGCAACTGTTGTTGTTATTAATACTACTATTACTACTATTACTACTACTACCACTACAACTACAACTACTATTGCTACTACTACTACTACTACTACTACAACTACTACTACTATTGATACTTTTACTACTATTACCACTACTACTACTCATGCTGCTACTGCTACTACTACTACTACCTCATGGCTACTACTACCACTCTTACTACTACTAGTCTACTGCTATGACTTCTAACGCTACTACTTCACCTACAACAACTCCAATTGTGACTACTACTACTACTACTACCACTACCACTATAACTACTACTAACGCAATTCCAATTCCTACTACTGCCCCTACAACTACTACTACTTCTATTACTACAACGACTACTACTACAACTACTTCTAAGACTACTACTACTACTAATTCTACTACTACAACTACTACTAACTTGCCAGTACTATTCCTACTACTACTACTAAGACTACTACTACCACTACTACTACTACTACTATTACTACTACTACTCTGCTACTACTACAATTACTACTAGTAAGACCACTACTACTACTGCTACAAATACTACTGCTGCTGTTACGGCTACTAATAGTACTACCACTACTACAGCTACAACTAATAATGCTATTACTACTTCTACTATTATTACTAATACTACTACTACAACCACTACTAATCTGCTACTACAATTCCTACTACTACTACTAAGGCTACTACTACTACTATTACTACTAGTACTACTACTACTACATTACTACTACTAGTACTACTAACACTACTACTACAACTACTACTCATACTACTGTTAGTACTGTTGCTGCTATTACAACAACTACTACTACTACCACTACTACTACTACTAATACCACTATTACTACCACCACCACCACTACTACTACTACTACTACTACTTCTACCACTACTACTACTACTACTACTACTACTTTGACTACTAACACTACTACTACATTACTACTAGTGCAACTGCTACTTCTTCCATTACTGTTGCTACTACTACTTCTATAAATACTACTACTACTACTACCAGTACTACTGCTGATGCTGCTACTACTTCTACTACTACTACTAGTACTACCACTTTTCCTATACCTACTCCTGCTACTACTACTAGTGCATCTACTATTACTACTAGAACTGCTGCTACTGCAGCTACTAGTGATACTACTATTGCTACTACTACTACTACTACTATTACTACTACTACTACTACTATTTCTACTACTACTACTGCAACTACTACTACTACAACCGCTACTCCCACTACTAATTCGAGAACAACAACAATAATTACTACCGTTACTACAACGATGATTTCTACTGCTACTACTATGACTTCAACTACTGCCATGAATACCACAATAATTGTTGTGGCTGCTGCTCCTACCACTATTACTAATACTTCTACTACTACTTCTACTACTATTACTAATACAACTACTAATACAACAACAACTACTACTACTACTTCTACTACTAGCACAATTTCTACTACTACTACTCGTACTTTGGGTACTACTGCTACTAACACTAACACTACTACTACTACTACTACTACTCCTACTACTACTACTACTCCTCCTCCTCCTCCTCCTACTAGTACTACAACAACAACAACTACTACTACTACTACTCGTACTACTAGGATTCCTATGCCTATACTGATTGTCGCTATCACTCCTACTACAAGTATTACTCTTATTGTTACTAATACTGCTGCTATTACTAATACTTCTACTACAACTACTACTATTACAACTATTACTAACACTACTACTACTCCTACTACTACTATTACTCCTAGCACTCCTACTACTACTTCTAGTGCTGCTGCTGCTGCTATTCCTACTACTATTACTATTGCTACTAACACTACTACTATTATAAATTCTATTACTACTGTTACTATTACTACTACTATTATAAATACTACTACTAATACTACTACTACTACTACTACTACTACTACTATTACTACAACAATGAATACTTCTACTACTTCTACTACTACTACTATAAGTACTACTACTACTACTCCTAGTACTACTCCTACTCCAACATCGACGGGCACTACTGCTCCTACTACTACTATTACTGCTACTGCTAAAAATACTACTACAAATCCTAATACTCCTATTACTACTACTATTACAACTAGCACTCCTTACACTCCTACTACTACTACTTCTACTGCTGCTACTACTATTACTACTGCTACTACTATTGCTACTACTATTAGTACTACTGCTACTATTAATGTTACTACTATTACTACAACTACTATCACTACGACTACTACCGCTACTTCTACTACTGTTGTTATTGCTTTAATACTACTACTACTTCTAATACTCTTGCTCCTACTCCTTTTAATATTACTACTACTACCTTTCCTCGAACTCCTACTACTATAACTATTAATTCTACAACTACTACTGCTCTAGCTTCTATTACTACTACTACTACTGTTGCTGCCATTTCTACTGCTACTGCAACTACTACTACTGCTAATACTATTACTGTCGCTGCTGCAGCTACTACAACTACTACTCCTACTACTCACCCACTACTACTAATCCTACTACTACTACTACTAGTACTACTACCACTTCTATCACTGTTGGTGCTGTTGCTAGTACTACTACTTCTACTATAATTGTCGCTGTTGTTGCTAGTAATACAACAACAACAACCACAACTACAGCTACTACAACTATTACTACTATTACAACTGC
>RXID01014734.1:0-50000 GCA_005019695.1 Trichopus zeylanicus subsp. travancoricus
CAACTACAACTACAACAACAACAACAACAACAACAACAACTACTACTACTATTGTTACAATGACTTTTACTGCTACTACTACTGCTACTACTACTCCTATGACAACTACTACTATTACTACTACAACTACGACAACAACTGCTGCTGCTACTACCACAACTTCTATTGCTACTACTACTGCTACTAGTACTACCACTACTACTGCTACTATTACTACTACTACTACTGCTACTCCAACTACTACTTCTATAATTACTACTACAACAATAACAACAACAACTACTGCTGTTGCTGTGCTACTCCAACTACAACTTCTACAATTACTACTACTACTACCACTAGTATTGCATCCGCTACAACTGCTACTACTTGAATATGTGATACTCTTACTACTCTTACTACTATTACTTCTACTACTGCTAATATTATTGCGACTACTACTACTACTACTACTACTACTACTACTACAACCACAACAACTACTAGAATGACTACTACAACTACTACTCCAACTACTACTATTAGTACTACTACTACTACAACAACAACTACTACTACTACTATTGCTACTCCTACTACTACTACCACTATAACTTCTACTATGGCTACTGCTACTCCTACTACTACTACTACAACTATTACTACTCCGACTACTAGTACTGCTGGTATTACTACTCCTACTGCTACTTCTATTGCATCTAAAAATACTGCTACTACAACTGCGACTACTACTTATACTACTACTACTACTAGTAATACTGCTATGGTTACTGCTACTACTATTGCCTCTACTGCAACTACTATAACAAATACTACTAGCACAATAACAACAACAACTACTACTACCACGACTACAACTGCTAAAGCTACTACTCTTTGTACGGCTACTGCTACTACTGCTTCAATTGCCACTTGACTACTACTAGTACTGTTGCTTCAACTGCCACTGCAACTACTGCTACTAGTGCTATCGCTACTACTCTTGCTACTACTACTACTACCACCACTACTGTAACTACGACTACTTATACTACCACTGCTACTGCTACAACTAACACTACAACAATTTCTACTACTACTATTACTACTATTGCTACTACTACTGCTGCTACTACTTCAGTTACTACAACAACTACTACTGCTACTAAAACTACTGCTGCAACTACTAGTATTACTATTAATACTACTACTAGCACTAATAATATTTCGACAACCACAACTACGACTGTTTCTACTACCACTTCTACTACCCCTGCTACTTCTACTGCTACTACTACTACCACCACCACTATGACTACTACTAGTACTACTACTACTACCACCACCACCACCACCACCACCACCACTACTACTGCTACAACTACTACTACCACCACTACAACTACTACTACTATGCCTACTACTACTACTACAACAACTACAACTACAACTACTACTACTATAACTACTACTCCTACTACTATACTTCTACTCCTATTGCTACTAGTACTACTCCCACTTCTAGTAATACTACTACTACTACTACAACAACAACAACAACAACAACAACACAACAACTACAGCTACTACTGCTACTACTACTACTACGCCGACACAAAACAAAACAACAACAAAACTACAAGCTACTACTGCTACTACTGCTAGTACTCCTACTACTACTACTACTACTACTACTACTACTACTACTACTACTACTACTACTACTACTACTGCTACAACAATAACAACGACGACTACTACTATTGCTACTACTATTACTACTACTACTACTACAACAACTACTACTACTACTGCTATTTCTGCTACTAGTACTACACTATTGCTACAATTACTACTACTAGCACTGCTACTACTCTAATAACTACTACTATTATTGCTACTACTACTATTACTAATTACTACAACAATAACTCCTTTCACTACTATTACTTCTCCTCCTACTACTATTACTACTGCTACATCTACTGTTACTCCTACTGCTATGACTAATACTACTACTGCTACAACTACTTCCAATACTCCAACTAGTACTACTCCTACTACTACTCCTTATCTAGCCACTACGACAACTATTGCTACCATAGTTGCTGCAACTACAGTTGCTACTACTACTACGACTACTATTACTACTGCTACAACAACAGCTACTACTGCTAGTACTACTAATATTCTACTAATACTGTACTACTATTGCTTCTACTACTATTTATCCTATTACTTTTAGCACTGCTACCAATACTGCTACTACTACAACTACTACTCCAACTAATAATACTTTTGCTACAACTGCTACTGCTAGTTTGAGTATTACTACTACCAACACCACCACTTCTTCTTCTTCTACTACTACTACTATTTCTACTAGTTTTACTATAGTTACTACTGCTGCAACTACAGCTACAACTACTACTACTATTATTTCTACTAGTATTACTACAGTTACTACTGCTGCAACTACAACTACAACTGCTACCACTACATCTACCACTGTTGCTACAACCACTACCACTCCTTCTGCTACTACTACTACTACTACAGCTACTATAACTTCTACTACTAGTACTTCTACTTCTACAACAACTACTGCTGCTACTATAACAAGAAATACAACTACTCCTACTTGTACTACTACTACAATAACAAATACTACTTCTATTACTACATCTACCACTAGTTCTCCTATAACAACAACTACTACTACCATTACTGCTACATCCACCACAACAACTACTACTACTACTACAATGATTACTACTATTATGACTACAACTTCTGCTATGGCTACTAATGCTACTACTTCTATTACTATCACATCTAATACTACTGCTGCTACTATTATTACTACTGTTGCTACTTATACTTTTTCGACAACTACTACTATGTCTATTAGAACAACTACGACAACTATTGCTACTATTACTGCTGCTACTACTATTACAACTACTACTACAAGTACCACCGCTTCTACAATAACTACTACTACTAATGTTCCTACCGTACTACTGCTGCAACTACTACCACTGCAGCTACAACTGCTATTGCAGCAACTGCTACAACTACTACTACTTCTATGACTACTGCTACTACTGCTGCTACTACTTCCACCACTGCTACTACTGTAACTACTATTATTACTGTTGTTGCAGCTACTATCATGGCTACTACTACTACTACTTCTACTATTACTATAACTACTACTAGTACTACCTCTACTACTACAACTACTACTATTACTACTACTACTATTATGACTACTACTTTTCCTACTTCTATTACTATTGTGACTACTGTTGCTACAACTACAGCTACGCCAACTACTAGTACTACTTTTACTACTACAGTGGCTACTACTTGTATTACTACTAATATCACCACGACTGCTACAACTACTACTGCTACTACATCTACGACTGCGAGTACTACAACTTTTACAACAACAGCTACTACAGCTACCACAGCTACCACAGCTACAACAACTACTATTATTAATACTACTGCTACTACAACTGCTGCTGCTCATGTAAGTGCCACTGATGTTGCTCCGACTACTACTACTACAATTGTTGCTACTACTGTCACTACTACTACTAGTACTACTGCTGCTGCTTCTGCCACTACTACTACTACTTCTACTTTTGCTACTACAGTAACTACTACTATTTCACCAACAACTACTTCTTCTTCTACCACTACTATTGCTGCTGCTACTGCTGCTGCTACAGCTACTCCTACTAATACTACTATCGCTACTAATACTACTGCTGTTGCTGCTACTACTATTAATGCTACTACTACTACTACTACTACTACTACTACTACAACAACAACTATTTCAAATGCTGCTACTGTTACTACTACTATTATTACAGCTGTTGCTTCTACTACAACTATTACTACTACTATTACTACTACGAGTACTACTAATACGGCTTGTTCTACTACTATTATTACTACTAATACTACTATTCCTACTAATACTACTTTTACTACTACTACTACTACTACGGGTATTTCTACTACTACTAAAACTACCACTGCCACCACTACTACTACTATTATGGCTACTGCTAAGACTACTACTATTGCTAAAACTGCTACTTCTACTACAACTGCTACTGCTGCTACTACTACTAGTACTACCACCACCACCACCACTACGACTACCACTATTACGGCAACAACTATAGCTACTACTACTACTGGTGCTATTTCTACTACTACTATTATTGCTGCTGCTACTACTACTACTACCAATATTACTACTACTACCACAATTGCTACTATTACTACTAAAACTAGTACAACAACTACTACCATTATTACCATTACTACTACTACTACTACTACTGTAGCTGCTATAACAAATATTGCTACAATAACAACAACAACAACTACTACTAGTACTGATACTATTATAGTTACTACTACTATTTCTAATATTACTACTACTATGACTTATCCTACCATAACTACTACTACTACTACTACTGCTACTATTGCTATGACTATTGCTGCTACTTCTATTGTTGCTACTACTACTACTACTAGTACCACTACTTATGCTACTACTACTACTACTCATCCGAGTAGTAGTAGTAGGAGTAGTAGGAGTAGTAGTAGTAGTAGTAGTAGTAGTAGTAGTAGTAGTAGTAGTAGTAGTAGTAGTAGTAGTAGTAGTAGTATTTGCAGTAATAGTAGTAAGAGTAATACTAGAAGAAGAAGTTGTAGTAGTAGTAGCAATAGCAGTGTTTATTGTAGCTATAGTTGTAGTAGTAGTAGAAGTAATAATAGTAGTAGGAGTTGTAGTAGCAAGAGTAGTAGTAGTAGTAGCAGTAGTAGTAGTAGTAGCAGTAGTAGTAGTAGAAGTAAGTATTGTAGTAGTAGTAGTAGTAGTAGTCATAGGTTTAGTAATAGGAGTAGGAGTAGCAGTAGTAATAGTAGTAGTAATTGTAGTAGTAGTAATAGTGGTAGTAGTAGTACTAGGAGTACTAGTAGCAGTAGTAGTAGTTGGAGTGATAGTCGAATTCGCAATAGAAGTAGAAGTAGTAGCAATAGAAATATGGGTAGAAGGAAAAGTAGGAGTGGCTGTAGTAGTAGTAGTAGTAGAGGTAGGAGTAGTAGTACTAGTAATAGGAGTAGTAGTACGAGTAGCTATGGAAGTAGTAGCAGTAGTAGCAGCGATGATAGTAGAAGTAGTAGTAGTATTATTATTAGCAGTAGAAATAGAAATATTAGTAGTTATAGTAGTAGTAGTAGCGATAGATGTAGTTGTAGTAGGAATAGTTGTAGTTACAATAGGTGTATTAGGAGTAATAGTATTAGTAGCAGTAGTAGTAGCAGTAATAGTAGTTATATTAGTTATAGTAGTAGCAGTAATAGAAGTTGTGGTCGTACTTGTAGTAGTAGTAGTAGTCATGGCAGAAGTAGCAATAATAGCACTAGTACTAGTAGTAGTAGTAGTAGTAGTAGAAGTAGTTATTATTGTTATAGTAGTAATTGCAATAGTAGCAGTAGTAGTCATGGCAGTAGTAGCAATAGTAGTACTAGTACTAGTAATAGTAGTAGAAGTAGTTATTATTGTTGTAGTAGTAGTTGTAGTAATAGTAGTAATAGTAGCAGTAGTAGTAATAGTAGTAGTATTTGGAGTAATGGTAGTAGGAGTAGATGTAGGAATAGTAGGAGTAGTAGTAGGAGTAGAAGTTGAAGTAGTAGCAATAGAATCAGTAATAGTAGTAGTAGTAGTAGTAGTAGTAATAGAAGTAGTAGTAGTAGTAGTAGTAATAGTCGGAGGAGGAGGAGGAGGAGTGTTGGTAGTAGTAGTAGTAGTAACTGTAGTAACGGCAGGAATAGTAGTAAGAGTAGTAGTCGTAGTCGTAGTATTACTAATAGTAGTAGTTGGAGTGGTACTTGTAAGACTAGTAGAGGTAGTAGTTGTTGTTTTTGTAGTAGTTGTTGTAATAATAGTAGTAGCAGTGGTACTTGTAATACTAGTAGTTGTTGTTGTTGTTGTTGTCGTAGTAGTAGTTATTATTGTTGTAGTTGTTATTATTATTGTAGTAATAGTAGCAGCAGTAGATATAATAATAGTGGTAGTCAGAATAATAGTAGTTATACTATTTTTAGTTGGCGCATTAGGAGGAGTAGTAGTAGCTGAAGTAGTTGTACAAGTAATAGTAGTAGAAGTAGTAGTAGTTGTTGTATTAGGAGGAGGAGGAGGAGTTATCGTAGTAGCAGTAGGAGTAGTGGTAGTAGTAGAAGTAGTAGTAGGCATAGTGGTAGAAGTAGTAGTAGTAGTAGTGGTAGTAGTAGTTGTAGCTATAGCAACATTAGTAGTAGTAGTAGTAGTAGAAGTAGTAGTGGTATTAGCAATAGTAATAGTTGTAGTAATAGTAGCAGCAGCAGCAGTCGTAGCAGTAGTTGTTGTAGTTGTAGTACTAGTAGTTGCAGTAGTAGTAGTAGTAGTCATAGCAGTAGCAGGACTAGTAGTAGTAGTAGTCGTAATAGTAGTAGTATTAGTAGTAGTAATAGGAGTAGTAGAAGAAGTAGTACTAGTAGTAGGAGTGGTTGCAGTATTGGTAGCAGTAGTAGTAGTAGAAGTAGGTGTAGGTGTAGTAATTGTAGTAATAGTAGTAGCAGTAGTAGTAGGAGAAGTAGTACTAGTAGTTGTCGTAGTGGTAGTAGTAGCAGTAGTAATTGTTGTGATAGTCATAGTAGTAGTAGTGGTAGTAACCGTTGTTATAGTGGTTGTAGCAGCAGCAGCAGTAGTAGTAGTGGTATTTGCAAAAGTAGTAGTTGTTGTAACAGTAGCAGCAGCATCAGTCGTAGTAGTAGTTGTTGTTGTTGCAGTACTAGTAGTTGCTATAGTAGTAGTGGTACTCATAGCAGTAGCAGGACTAGTAGTAGTAGTCATAATAGTAGGAGTAGCAATAGTATTGTAGTAGGAGTAGTAGTAGTAATATTAGTAATAGTAGTAGTAGGAGTTGTTTTCGTATTAGTAGCAGTAGCAGTAGTAGAAGTAGGTGTAGGTGTAGTAATTGTAGTAATAGTTGTAGTAGTAGTAGTAGCAAAAGTAGTACTAGTAGTTGCCGTAGTGGCAGTAGTAGCAGTAGTTGTTGTTGTAATGGTCATAGTAGTAGTAGTACTGGTAGTAGCAGTTGTTATAGTAGTAGTAGTAGTAGTAGTAGTAGTAGTACTAGTAGTTGTTGTTGTTGTTGTTGTTGGTGTTGTTGTTGTAGTGGTAGTAGTAGTAGTGGTTGTAGTTGTAGCAGTAGTAGTAGCAGTTGTATTAGTATTAGTAGTAGTAGTAGTAGTACTAGTAGTAGCAGCTGTAGTAGTAGTAGTAGTATTAGTAGCATCAGTAGTAGTAGTTGTAGTAGTAGCTGTTGTAGTAGTAGTTGTTGTAGTCATAGTAGTAGTTGTAGTAGTAGTAGTAATAGTAGTCATTGTGGTAGTAGTAGTATTAGTTTTAGTAGTAGAAGTTGTTATAGCTATTGTAGTAGTTGCAGCAGCTGTAGCTGTAGTACTAGTAGTAGTAGCAGAAGAAGTTGTTATTTCCGCAGTAGTAGTAGGAGTTATACTAATAGTACTAGTAGTTGTGTTCATTGTAGTAGTAGCAGTAGTGGTAGTTGCAAGAGCAGCAGCAGTAGTGGTATTTGTAAGAGCAGCGGTAGTAGTCGTAGTTGCAAGAACAGCGATAATAGTTACAATAGGAGAAGCAGTTCTCGTAGCAAATGTTATTGTAGTAGCACTAGTAGCAACGGCAACAGCAGTAGAAGTAGTTGTGTTGTAAAAGTAGTAGTATTCACTTTAGTAGTAGTAGTCGGAGTAGTAGTAATAGTAGCAGTAGCAGTAGTTGTTGTAGCTTTACTTGTAGTAGCAATAGAAGTACTAGCAGTTGCTGGAGTTGCAGTAGTAATACTAGTTGTAGTAGTACTAGTAGTACAAAAAGTAATAGTTGTAGTAAGAGTAGTAGGAGTTGTCCTAAGTTTAGTTGTAGGAGTAGGGGTAGTAGTAGTAATAGTTGTAGTAATTGTAGTAGTAGGCGGAGGAGTAGTAGTATTAGTAGTAGTAATAGTAGTAGTAGTAGTAGGATTACCAGCAGAAGTAGTAGTAGTAGCATTAGCAATAGGTGTAGTTGCAGTAGTAGTAGTAGTTGTAGTAGTAGTAGTAGAAGTAGTAGCAGAAGTAGTTATAAGAGTAGTTGTGCGAGTAGCGATAGAAGTAGTTGTTGTAGTAGCAGTAATGGTAGTAGAGGTAGTAGTAGTAGCAGTAGCAGTAGTAGTACCAGCTGTAGCAGTAGTAGTAGCTGCAATAATAGCAGCCGTAGCAATAGTAGTAGCAATAGTAGTAGTTGTAGTAGTAATAGTCATATTTGTAGTAGGTGTATTGGTAGTAAGAGTAGTAGTGGGAGTAGTAGTAGTAATAGTAGTTGTAGTAGTTGTAGTAGTAGCAGTAATAGTAGCAGTAGAAATACTACTACTAGTAGTAGATATAGTTGTAGTGGTAGTAGTCGTAGCCGTGGTAGTAGCAACAATAGCTGCAGCAGCAGCAACAGTAGTACTACTAGTAGTAGTAGTAGTAGTAGTGGAATTAGTAGTAGTAGTAGTAGTAGTGCTAGTACTAGTAGTAGTGGTAGTTGTTGTAGTAGTAGTAGCAGTAGTAGTGCTAGTGTTAGTAGTAGTACCCATAGTACGAGTAGTAGGAGTAGCAATTGTGCTAGTAGTAGAATTAGAAGTAGTAGTACTAGTAGTATTAGTAGTAGTAGCAATTGTGGTTGTAGTAGAGGTAGTAGTATTAGTGGCGACATTAGTAGTTGTAGTAGTAATAGTAGTAGTAGTAGGGGTAGGAGCAATAGCAACAATAATAGTAGTAGTAGTAATAGTTGTAGTTGAAGTCATTGAAGTAGTTGTAGAAGAAGCAGTAGTAGTTGTTGTAGTTGTTAGATTAGTAGTAGGAGAGTAGTAGTTGTTGTTGTTAGTAGTAGTAGTAGTTAGTAGTAATAGAAGTAGCCAGTCTTTCAGAGTAGTAAGTAGTATTGCAGTTAGTCGGAGCAAAGTTGTACGCAGTTTAGTTTAAGTAGTTATACAAAAAAAAAGTAGTAATAGCTTACTTACTAGTGTAGTGAGGAGGAGTATTTAGTAGTAGTAGTTAGAGTAGAGCTAGTAGCACTAGTAGTAGCAGGAATAGCCGTTAGTTGTACAAGTATTAGTATACTATGTCGGAGTCGTTGTAGATAGAATTTTGGAGTAGTAGTAGAGTAGTAGTAATGGTGTAATAGTAGGGAAGTGGTAGCGCAGAGAAGTAAGAGGAGTACGTAAGTAGTAGTAGTAAGTATAAGAGTAAGTTATAGAAGAGTAGAGTTAAGTACAGTCGCAGCTCTGTGTATTATAGGATTAGTAGTAGCAATACTCGTAGTTGGGCGTTGTAGTCACAGGGCGGTGAGGCGTAGGAGGACTAGTAGGTGTAAAGTGTAGTAGTAGGAGGCGAGTCCATCCGTCGTCAGTTGTCGTAGTAGTAGTATAAGTAGTAGTAGTCGTAGGAGTTAGTTAGTGTTTGTAGTAGTAATACCCGTAGTAGGAGTAGTAGTAGTAGCAATTGTGCTAGAAGTAGAAGTAGTAGTATTAGTAGTTACAGTGGCAATAGAAGTAGTAGTGGTAGTAATCGTAGTAGTGGTAGGAGCAACAATAGTAGTAGAAGTAATAGTAATAGTTGATGTCACAAAAGTAATAGTCATAGTAGCATTAGAAGTCATGGTAGTAGCAGTAGCAATAGTTGTTGTTGTAGTTGTCGAATTAGTAGTTGGCTTAGTTGTTGTTGTTGTTGTTATTGTAGTAGTAGTAGCAGTAGTAGGAGTGGTAATAGTAGTAGTTGTAGTAGTAGTAGTAGTAGCAGAAGTAGTAGTAGTAGTAGTGGTGGTAGTAGTAGCAGTATTAAGGGCAATAGCAGTAGTAGTAGTAGAAATAGTAGCAGCAGTTGTAGTAGTAACAGCAGCTGCACTAGTAGTAGTAGTAGTTGCAGTAATAGTAATATTAGTAGTAGTAGTAGTAGTAGTAGTAGTAGTTGCAGCTGCAATAGCAGCAGCAGTACTAACAGTAGCATTAGTAGTCGTAGTACTGGTAGTCTTAGTATTAGTAGTAGGATTAGTAGTAGCATAGCATTAGTAGTAGTAGTAGTAGTAGTTATTGTTGTTGTTGTTGTTGTTGTAGTAGTCTTAGTAGCTGTAGTAGGAATAGTAGTAGCAGAGTAGTAGTAGTAGCAGTAGAAGTAGTAGTGGTAGTAGTAGTAGTAGTAGTATTAGTAGTAGTAGAAGTAGTAGTAGTAGTACTAGTAGAAGTAGTAGTAGTAATAGTAGTAATAGTAGTCTTAGTAGCTATAGTAGGAATAGTAGTAGCAGAGTAGTAGTAGTAGCAGTAGAAGTAGTAGTGGTAGTAGTAGTAGTAGTAGTATTAGTAGTAGCTGAAGCAGTAGTAGTAGTACTAGTAGAAGTAGTAGTAGAAATAGTAGTAATAGTAGTAGTCGTCGGAATTGGTATAGTATTAGGAGTAATAGTAGTTGTAGTAGTAGGAATTGTAGTCACAGTTGGAGTTGTAGTGGGTGTAGTAGTAGCATTAGAAGTCATAGTAGCAGACTAATAGTTGTAAGAGTTGTAGTAGTAGCTATAGTGGTAGCTGTAGTAGTAGCAATAGCAGCACGAGTAGTAGTAGTAGTAGTAGTAATAGCAGTAATAGTAGTAGTAGTTGTAGTAGTAGTACTAGTTGCCATAGTAGTATTAATTGGAGTAGTAGTTGTCATAGTAGTAGTAGAAGTAGTTGCAATAGTAGTAGTAGAAATAGCAGTAGTAGCAGTATTAGCAGTAGTTGTAGGAGAGAAAGGAGTGGTAGTAGTAATAGCAGTAGTAGTAGGAGTTATCGGATTAGTAGTAGTATTAGTAGTAGTAGCAATAATAGTAGTAGTTATTATAATATTAGTCATAGTAGTTGTTGTTGTAGGAATAGTAGAAGTAGAAGTAGTGGTTGTTTTTATTGTATTTATTGCAGTAGTAGTAGTTGTAGTTGAAGTAGTAGTCACAGGAATAGCAGCAGCGGCAGCAGTAGTAGCAGTAGTAGAAGTGCTAGGGGTAGTAGTAGTAGTAGTAGGAGTGCTAGTAGTAGTAATAGTATTGGTAGTAGGACGAGTAGTAGGAGGATTAGGAATAGTAGTATTTGTGATAGTAGTAGTAATACTAGTAGTCGTAGTCATAGCGACAGTCGGTGTTGCAGTAGGAGTGGTAGTAGGAGCAGCAATAGTAGTAGAGTAGTAGTAGGAGAAGCATAAGTAGTAGTCGTAGTTGTTGTTGTCGTAATAGTATGAGTAGTAGTAGTAGTAGTAGTAGTAGTAATAGTTGTAGTAGTAGTAATAGCTATAGTTGTAGTAGTTGTAGTAGTATTATTAATAGGAGGAGTAGTAGTAGTAGCAATAGTAGTAGCAGTAATAGCAATAGCAGCAGTAATAGTAGTAGGAGGAGTGTAAGGAGTGGTAGTAGTAATAGCAGTAGAAGAAGAAGTATTAGGATTAGTAGTAGAATTAGTAGCAATCGCAGTGAGAGTAGTAGTTGGAGTAGTAGTGGAAGTCGGTATAGGAGTAGGAGTAGTAGTAGGATTCGAAGTAGTAGTAGTAGTAGTAGCAGCAGCAGCAGCAGTAGTTGTTGTTGTAGTAATAGTAGAATTAGTAGTAGTAGTATTAGCAGTAGGAGTTTTAGGATTAGTAGTAGTATTAGTAACTAAAGGAGTAATACTAGTAGTAGGGGTCGTAGAGACAGCCGGTGTAGGAATAGGAGTAGTAGGAGGAGGAGGAGGAGTAGTAGTAGTATTAGTAGTTGTTGTTGTAGTAGTAGTAGTAGTGGTAGTAGTAGTAGTAGTAGTAGCGTTAGTGTTAGTAGTAGTAGTACTCGTATTAGGAGTTGTAGGAGTAGCAATTGTGCTAGTAGTAGAAGAAGTAGTAGTAGTAGTATTATTATTAGTTGTACTAGCAATTATGATAGTAGTAGAAGTAGAAGTAATAGTAGTAGTAGTAGTATTAGTAGTTGTAGTAGTAATAGTAGTAATAGTTGTAGTAGTAGTAGTGGTAGAAGCAATAGCAGCAGCAACAGTAGCGGTAGTAATAGTAGTAGTTGAAGCTGTATAAGTAGTAGTAACAGCAGTATTTGTTGTTGTAGTTGTCGGATTAGTAGTAGGAGTAGTGGTAGTGGTAGTAGTAGTAGAAGTAGTACGAGTACTACTAATAGTAATAATAGTAATAGTAGTAGTAGTAGTAGTAGCAGTATTAAGAGCAGTAGTTGTAGCTGTAGTAGCAATAGTCACAACGGTTGTAATAGTAATAGCAGCTACACTACTAGTAGTCGTAGGAGTAGGAGTAGGAATAGTAGTAGTAGTAGTAGTAGTAGCAGTAGTAGCAGCAACAACAGCAGTAGTAGTAGAATTAGTAATCGGTATAGTAGTAGTCGCAGTAGTAGTAGTGGCTGCAATAGCAGTAGCAGTACTAACAGTAGCAGTAGTAATAGTAGTCATAGTAGTAGTAGTAGGACTAGTAGTAGTAGAGTATTAGTACCAATAGTAGTAGTAGTTGTAGTAGTAGTAGGAGTCTTAGTAGTAGTTGTAGGAATAGTAGTAGCTGATTAGCAGTAGTAGCAGTGGGAGTAGTAGTAGTAGTAGTAGTAGTAGTAGTAGTAGTAATAGTAGTAATAGTAGGAGGAGTAGTAGGAATTAGAAGAGTATTAGGACTAATAGTAGTTGCAATGGTAGAAGCAGTAGTAGCAGAAGCAACATGAATAGTAGTACAAATTGTAGTAGTAGCAGCAGCAGCTGTAGTAATAGTATTATTAATAGTAGTAGTAGCAGATGTAGTTGTGGTAGTAGTAGTAGTTGTAGTAATAGTAGAAGAAGTAGTAGTAGTATTAGTAATAGTATTTATAGCAATAGTAGTAGTAGTTGTTGTAGCAGTAGTAGTAACAAGAATAACAGCATCAATAGTAGTAGTATTAGAAGTTGGAGTAGTAGTAGTAGTAATAGTAGCAATAGTAGAAGTATTAGCAAGAGTATTAGGATTGGTAGTAGTATTTGTAACAGTAGCGGTAATACTAGTAGAATGAGGCATAGCGACAGTCGGTGTGGGAGTCGGTGTAGTAGTAGTAGTAGTGTTAGTGTTAGTGGTAGTAGTACCCGTAGTAGTAATAAAAGTAGTAGTAGTAGTAGTAGTACTGGTAGTGGTAGTAGCAGTAGTAGCAACAATAGTAGTAAAAGTAATAGTAGTAGTTGAAGTCGTAGAAGTAGTAATAGTAGCAGTGGTTGTAGAAGTTGTTGCAATACTAGTAGCAGTAGTTGCTGTGGTAGTTGTCAGATTAGTAGTAGGTATAGTTGTTGTAGTAGTAGTTGTAGTAGTAGTAGTAACAGTAGTAGAAGTAGTAGTTGTAGTAGCTATATTAAAGGCAATACTATTAGTAATTATAGTAGTTGTAGTAGTAGTTGTTGTAGTAGTAATAACAGCTGCACTAGTAGTAGTAGTAAGAGTAGGTGTAGGAATAGTAGTAGTAGCCGTAGTAATTGTAGTAGTAGTAGCATTAGCTATAGTAGCAGTAGCAGCAGTAGTAGTAGAATTAGTTGTAGTAGTAGTAGTAGAAGTATTTGTGAGAGTAGTATTTGTAGTAGTAATAGCAATAGTAGTAGTAGCAGCTGTTGCAATAGGAGCAGTAGTACAAACAGTAGTATTAGTAGTAGCAGGAGTAGTTGGAATAGTGCTAGTAGTAGTAGTAGCAATAGTAGTAGCAGTAGCAGTAGAATTAGTAATAGTTCTTGTAGTAGTAGTAGTATTAGTAAGAGTAGTATTAGTGGCAGTCATAGCAGTAGTAGTACTAGCAGCAGCTACAATAGCAGCAGCAGTACTAACAGTAGTATTAGTAATAGTAGGAGTATTAGTCATAGTAGTAGTAGGAGGAGTAGTAATAGCTGAGTAGTAGTAGTAATAGTAGTAGTTGTTGTAGTAGTAGTAGAAGCCTTACTGGTAGTAGTCGGAATAGTAGTAACAGAATACTAGTAGTAGCAGTAGAAGTTGTTGTAGTAGTAGTAGAAGTAGTAGTAGTAGTAGTAGTAGCAGAAGTAGTAGCAGTAGCAGAAGTAGTAGTAGTAATAGTAGTAGTAGTAGGATTAGCAATAGGAATTGGAATAGTATTAGGAGTTGTTGTAATTATAGTGGTAGTGGTAATAGTAGTTGGAGCAGTAGTTACAGTTGGATTTAGAGTAGGTGTGGTATTAGCATTAGGAGTCATAGTAGTAGACTTGTAGTTGTAAGAGGAGTAGTAGTAGCTGTAATGTTAGCTATAGTCATAGTAGCAGCAGCATGAATACTAATAGAAGTTGCAGTAGTAGTAGTAATAGTAGTATTAATTACAGCAGCAGTAGTAGTAGTTGTGGTAGTAGTAGTAGTAGTGGTAGTAGTAGTAGTAGTGGTAGTAATCATTTTTCTATTAATAGTAGAAGTAGTAGTAGTAGTAGTATTAGTAGAAGTAGTAGCAGGAATAGTAGTAGCAACAGTAGTAGTTGTTGTAGTAGCAGTGCTAACAGTATTAGTAGAATTTGGAGTAGTAGTAGTAGTAATAGTTGTAGAAGTAGCAGTCGTAACAGGAGTATTAGGATTAGTTATAGTACTCATAACAATAGTTGTCATACTAGTAGTAGGAGTCTTAGCTACAGTCGGTGTAGTAATAGTAGGAGGAGGAGTAGTTGTAGTAGTAGTTATAGTAGTAGTAGCAGTAATAGTGTTAATGTTAGTAGTAGTAGTACCCATAGTAGGAGTAGTAGCGGTAGCAATTGTGCTAGTAGTAGAAGTAGTAGTATTAATAGCTGTAGTAGCAATAGTAGTAGTAGTAGCAGCAGTAGTAGTGATAGGAGTAGCAACAACAACAACACTACTAGAAAGAATAATAGTAGTTGAAATCGTAGTAGTTGTAGTAATAATAGAAGAAGAAGTCATGGTTGTAGTAGCAGTAGTAGTTGTTGTTGTAGTTGTTGGATTAGTAGTAGGCGTAATTGTCGTAGTAGTGGTAGTAGTAGTAGTATTAGTAAAAGTAGTAGTAGTAGTAATACTAGTAGTAATAGTAGTAATACTAGTAGTAGCATTATTAAGGGCAATAGCAGTAGTAATAGTAGCAATAGTAGCAGCTGCACTAGTAGTAGTAGTAAGAGTAGGAGTAGGAATAGAAGTAGTAGTAATAGTAATAGTAGTAGTAGTAGCATTAGTAGTACTAACAGCAGCAGTAGTAGCAGAACTAGTAGGAGTAGTAGTAGTAGTAGTAATAGTAGTATTAGTAGTAGTAGTAGTAGTAGCAGCAGTAGTTGTAGCTGCAATAGTACTAGCAATACTAACAGTAGTATTATTAGTAGTAGTATTTGTAGTTGTCTTAGTAGTAGTAGTAGGAGTAGTAGTAGTCGAGTACTAGTAGTAATTGTAGTAGTAGGAATAGTAGTAGCAGAGTATTAGTAGTAGTAGTAGAAGTAGTAGTAGTAGTAGTAGTAGTAGTAATAGCAGTAATAGTAGTAGTAGTAGTAGTAGTAGTAGTAGTAGTAGTAGAATTAGTAGGAATAGTAGTTATTGTAGTAGTTGTTGTTGTTGTTGTTGTTCTTGTGGTGGTGGTAGTAGTAGTAGTAATAGTAGCAATAGTAGGAGTAGTAGTAGGAATTGGAATAGTATTAGGAGTAGTAGTTGTGCTGGTAGTGGTAGTAGTATTAGGACCAGTAGTCACAGTTGGAGCTTGAGTAGGTGTAGTAGTAGCGTTAGAAGTCATAGTAGTAGACTAGTAGTAGTAAGAGTTGTAGTAGTAGCTATAGGTGTAGCAGTAGTAGTAGTAGCGGCTGCATGAGTAGTAGTTGTTGTAGTAGTAGTAGTAATAATAATAGCAGTAATAGTAGCAGTAGTAGCAGAAGTAGTAGTAGTAGTAGTAGAAGTATTAATAGGAAAAATAGTAGTAGTAGTTGTTGTTGTAGTAGTAGCGGTCGAAGCGTAAGGAGTGGTAGTACTAATAGCAGTAGTAGTAGGAGTATTAGGATTAGTTGTAGTATTAGTAGCAGTAGCAGTAATAGTAGTAGTACGAGTATTAGTGGCAGCCAGTGTAGGAGTACGATTAGTTGTAGGATAAGTAGTAGTTGTTGTTGTTGTAGTTGTAGTCGTAGTAGTTGTTGTTGCACTAATAGTAGAAGTAGTAGTAGTAGTAGTAGTAGTAGTAGTAGTATTTATAGTAGTCGTAGTAGTAGTAGCAGGAATAGCAGCGGCAGAAACAACAGTAATAGCTGTAGTAGTAGAAGTGTTACGAGTAGTAGTCGTAGTAGTAGTAGTAGTAGTAGTAGTAGGAATAGTACTAGTAGCAGTAGTGGTAGGAGTATTAGGATTAGTAGTAGTATTCGCAAAAGTAGCAGTAATACTAGTAGTAGGAGTCATAGCAATAGTCGACGTAGGAGTAGGTGTAGTAGTAGTAGTAGGAGGACTAGTAGTAGTAGTAGTAGTAGTAGTAGTAGTAGTAGTAGTAGTAGTAGTGTTAGTGTTAGTAGTAGTAGTACCCATAGTAGGAGTAGTAGTAGTAGTAGCAGTTGTGCTAGTAGTACAAGTACTACTACTAGTAGTATTTTTATTAGTAGTAGTATCAATTATGCGAGTAGTAGAAGTAGTCGAAGTAGTAGTAGTAGTATTATTAGTAGTTCTAGTAGTAATAGTAGTAGTAGTTGTTGTAGTAGAAGTATTAGTAGTAGTAGGAGGACGAGGAGGAGGAGTAGCAATATTAAGAGCTATAGTTGTTGTAGTAGCAGCAATTGTAGCAATAGTTGTAACAGTAATAGTAGCTGCACTAGTTGTAGTAGTAGGAGTAGGTGTAGGAATAGTAGTAGTAGTAGTAGTAGTAATAGTAGTAGTAGCATAGCAGTAGTAGCAGCCATTGTAGTATTAGAATTAGTACTACTAGTATAGTAGTGTTAGTAATAGTATTGTTAGTAGTAGTAGTAGTGGCAGCAGCAGTAGTGGTAGTCGCTGCAGTAGCAACAGTAGTGCTAACAGTTGTATTAGTAGTAGTAGTAGTAGGAGGAGTAGTAGTAGCAAAGTAGTAGTTGTAATAGTAGTAGTAGTTATTGTAGCGGTAGATGTTTGATTACTACTAGTAGGAATAGTTGTAGCAGAGTAGTAGAAGTAGCAGTAGAAGTAGTAGTAGTTGTTGTTGTAGTTGTAGTAGAAGTAGTAGTAGTAGTAGTCATAGTAGTAATAATAGTAATAGTAGAAGTAGTAGTAGGAATTGGAATAGTTTTAGGAGTAGTAGTTGTTGTAGTGGAAGTGGTAGTACTAGTAGGAGTAGGAGTCACAGTTGGATTTGGAGTAGGTGTGGTATTAGCATTAGGAGTCATACTAGTAGACTATTAGTAGTAAGAGTAGTAGTAGTAGCTATTGTTGTAGCAGTAGTAGTAGGAGCAACAACGTGAATAGTAGTAGACGTTGTAGTAGTAGTAGTAATAGTAGTAATAGTGGGAGTAATAGTAGTAATAGTGGGAGTAATAGTAGTAATAATTGCAGCAGCAGTAGTAGAAGCAGTGGTAGTTGTAGTAGTAGTAGTGGCAATAATAGCAATAGCAGTAGTAGCAGTAGTTGGAGGAGCGTTAGAAGTAGTAGTAGTTGGAGTAGTAATAGTAGTAAAAGTTGCAGTAGTAGCAGTATTAGTTGTAGTACTGCTGGTGGTAGTAGGAGTAGTAGGAGTGGTAGTAGTATTAGTTGTAGTAGTGGTGGTTATAGTAGGAGAAGTAGTAGAAGTAGTAGGAGCGGAAGTAGTAGTAGTTGTTTTAGTAGTAGTAGTAACTATTGTAGGTGTAGTAGTAGTTGTAGTAGTAGTAGCAGCAGCAATAGCAGTAGTAGTAGTTGGAGTGGGAGTAGAAGTAGTAGTAGTAGTAACAGTAGTAGTAGTTGTTGTTGTTGTCATGGTAGTTGTAGCAGTAGTTGTAGTAGTGGTGGTAGTATTAGTTGTTTTAGTAGTAGTTGTTCCAGTAGTAGTAGTAGAAGTAGTGTCAGTAGCGGTTCAAGTGGTAGTAGTAGTATTAGAAATAGTAGTAACAGTACTAGTTGTGGTAGTAACAGTTGGATTCGTAGTAGTAGTAGTAGTAGTAGTAGTAGTAGTGGCTGTCGTGGTAGGAGTAGTTGTAGCAATAGTAGTGGAAGTGATTGTAGTGGACGTAGTAGTAGGAGTAGTAGTAGTTATTGTAGTTGTAGTAGTAATAGTAGTTGTAGTAGTAATAGTAGTAGCAGTAGTAGTAATAGTTGTAATGGTAGTAGTAACAGTAGTTGTAGAAGTGGTGGTAGTATTAGTAGTAGTTGTTGGTGTTGTTGTAGTTGTAGTAGTAGTAGTTGTTGGTGGTGTTGTAATTGTAGTAGCAGTAGTTGTAGTAGAAGAAATACTAGTAGTACTAGTGCTAGTAGTAATAGAACTGGTAGCAGTAGTGGTACTAGCCGTAGTAGTAGTAGTAGTAGGAGTAGTAGTAGTAGCAGGAGTAGTAGTAGTAGTTATTTTAGGAGCAGTAGTAACGATTGTAGCAATTGTAGTTGTAGTTGTAGTAGTAGTGGTTGCTATAGTAGTTGCAGTATTAGCAGTAGTAGGAGGAGTAGTAGTAGGAGTGGGAGTTGTATTGGGAGTAGAAGTAGTAATAGTATTAGTTACAGTAGTAGTAGTAGCAGTAGTTGTGATGGTAGTTGTAGCAGTAGTAGTAGTAGTGGTGGTAGTATTAATTATAGTAGTAGTAGTAGTAGAAGTAGTATCAGTAGTCGTACTAGTTTTAGTGGTAGTAGTAGTAGTAATAGAAATAGTTGTAGTAGTAGTTGTGGTCGTAGTAAAAGTGGGATTTGTTGGAGTAGTTGTAGTAGTAGTAGTTATTATAGCAGTCATGGCATTGCGGGTAGGAGTAGTAGTAGCGGTAGCAGTTGTAGTAGTAGTAGTAGTAATAGTAGCAGGTTTCATAGTAGTAGTAGTAATAGGACTAGAAGTAGTAGTAGTAGTAGTAGTAGTAGTAGGAGTAGTGGTAGTAGTAGTAGTAGGAGAAGTAGTTGTTTTAGTAGCAGTAATAGAAGTAGGAATAGCAGTTGTTGTTGTTGTTGTTGTTGTAGTAGTATATGCAGTAGGGGTAGCTGTAGAAGTTGGGGTTGGAGTAGGAGTGGTAGTTGTAGTTTAGTAGTGATAGTAAGTAGTAGTTGAAGTTATAGTTGTTGTAGTAGTTGTAGTAGTGGTGGTAGTATTAGTAGTTGTAGTTGTTGTCGTAGTAACAGAAGCAACAGCAGCAGAAGCAGCAGCAGCAGCAGTATTTGTAGTTGTAGTATTAGTAATAGTTGTATTAGAAGTAGTTGTAGCAATAGTAGCGGTAGCAGTTGTACTAGTAATATAAGTAGTAGTAGTAGTGGTAGTAGCTACAGCAGTAGTTGTAATAGAGTGGTAGTAGTAGTAATAGGAGTAGTAGTAATTGTTGTAGCAGTAGTAGTTGTAGTAGTAGTAGTACGAGTAGTAGTAGTTGTTGTAGCAGTAGTAGTTGTAGTAGTCAGAGTAGTAGTAGGGGTTGAAGTTGGATGAGTAGTAGTAGGCGTTATAATAGTAGTAGTAGTACTAGTAATTGTATTTATAGTACTAGAAGCACGAGTGGGAGTAATAGTAGTAATTGTGGTGGTGGTGGTGGTGGTGGTAGTAGTAGTAGTAGGAATAGGAGTACGAGTGGTACTAAAAGTAGTATTTGTAGTCGTAGTAGTTGTAGGATTAATAGTAGACGCAGTAGTAGTAGTCGTGCAAAACATAGTAGCAGTAGTTGTAATAGTAATAGTTGTAGTAGTCGTAGTAGCAACAATAGTAGTAGTAGTTGCGGTTGTAGTAGTTGTAATAGTAGCTGTAGCAGTTGTTGTCATAGTAGTAGCAGTACGAGTAGTAGCAACAGTTGTGGCAGCAATAGTAGTAGAAATAGGAATAGTAGGAAATGTAGAAATGGCTGCAGTAGCAGTACCAGTAGTAATAACAGTTGTGCTAGCATTAGCAGCAGAAGTTGTAGCCATGGTGGTAGTAGTATTAGTAGCAATAGCAGTAGTAGGAGTACTAGCAGTAGAAGTAGAAGTAGGAGCAGGAGTTGGAGTGGGAGTAGTAGTAGTAGTTGGAGTAGTAGCTGTAGTAGTACTAGAACTAACAATTGGATTAGTAATAGTAATAGTAGTAGTAGTTGCAGTAGTAGTAGTTGTAGTAGTTGGAGTAGCTGTAGCAGTATTAGTAGTAGGCATTTTTTGAGCTATAGTAGCAGCAGTAGTAGTAGTGGTGGTGGTGGTAGTAATAGGAGGAGGAGGAGTAGTAGTAGCAGAAGAAGAAGAAATTGTAGTAGTACAAGTAGCAGAAGTAGTAGGAGTTTTAGTAGTGGTAGGAGTAGCACTAGTAGTAGGGGAAGTAGTAGCAGTAGTAGGAATAGTAGTATTAGTAGTAGTAGCAGTAGTACTAGTTGTAGTTGCTGTAGTAGTTGCTGTAGTAGTAGCAGCGGCAGCAGCAGCAGTAGTATTGGTAATAGTAGCATTAGTGGGAGTTGGAGTAGGAGTAGTAGTAGTAGAAGTATGAGTCAAAGTTAGAGTAGTAGGAGTAGCAGTAGTTGGAGTCGGAGTAGGAGTAGTAGCAATAGTAGTAGTTGTAGTAATAGTAGGAGTTTTAGTGGGAGTAGTAGTAGTTGTGGTAGTGGTGGTAGTAGAAGTAGCAATAGCAGGAATAGTAGCCGTAATTGTGGTAGAAGTAGTAGTAGTGGTAGGGGTTGTAGTAGTAGTAGTAGTAGTAGTAGCAGCAGCAGCAGCAACAACAGCAGTAGTAGCAGTAGTAGTTGTAGTCATAGTAGCAGTAGTAGTTGTAGTACTAGTAGTAGTAGTAGTAGTTGTTGTTGTTGTTGTAGTAGCCATAGTATGAGTAGTAGTAGTTACAGTGGTACTGGTAGTTGTAGTAGTAGTAGTAGGAGTAGCCGCAGTAATTGGAGTAGCAGTAGTAGAATTGTTTGTAGGAGTAATAACAACAGTAGTAATTGGAGTAGCAGTAGCAGTAGTAACAACAGTAGTAGCAGAAGCAGCAGTTGTAGTAGGAGTATTAGGAGTAGTAGTAGAAATAGTAGTTGTACTAGCAGTAGTTATAGTATTAGTAAATGAAGCAGTAATACAAGTATCAGGAGTAGTAGTGGCAGTCGGTGTGGGAGTAGGAGTTGTAGTAGGAGTAATAGTAGTAGTAGTAGTAGTAGGAGTAGTAGTGTTAGTATTTGTAGTAGTAGTACCCATAGTAGTAGTAGTAGAAGAAGTAGTAGCAGCAGTAGTAGCTATAATTGTAGCAGTTGGAGTAGTAGTAGTAGTAGAAATCATAGTACTAGTAGTAGTATTAGTAGTAATATCCGCAGTGGTAAAAGTAGTAGTAGTAGCAGCAACAGTAGTCGTAGTAGGTGCTCTAGTAGTAGTAGCAAAAGTAGTAGTAGAAGTTGTAATAGCTGGAGTAGTATTAGCAGCAGTAGCAGTAGAGGTAGTAATAGTAGTAGAAGTAACAGTTGTAGTAGTTGCAAAAGTAGAGGTAAGAATAGTAGTAGTAGAAGTAGTTATAGTAGTAGCAACATCGGCAACAATAGTAGTAGTAGCAGTGGTAGTGGTTGTAGGTTCAATTGTTGCAGTAGTAGTAGTCATAGTAGTTGTAGTAGCAGTAGTAAGTAGTTGTTGTTGTTATTGTAGTAGCTGTAATAATAGCAGTAGTTGTAGTAATAGTAGTTCTACCAGCAGTAGTGCTTGCAGTAGTAGTATTGGTAGTAGTAGCAGTAGTAGTAGTAGCCACAGTAGCTGTAGTAGTACAAGTAGGTGCAGCAGTAACATTAGTAGTAGTAGTAGGAGTAGTAGCAATAGCAGTCATCGAAGGAGTAGCAATAATAGTAGTAGTAGTTGCAGAAGTTCCTGCAACAGGAGCTGCAGTAGTAGTAGTAGTAGCATGAGTAGGACTAGTAGTTGTACTAGCAATGGTAGCGATTGTAGCGGTAGTAGTAGTAGCAGTAGATGTAATTGTAGTAGTCGTAGCAATAGTCATAGTCTTAGTAGAAGAAGTTGTAGTAGCAGTAGTAGTAGTAATAGTAGCAGCTGTAACAGCAGCCATAGTTGTAGCAGCAGCAGTAGTAGTAGCACTAATAATAGTAGTAGCTGTAAAAGGAGTAGTAGTAGAAATAGTAGTAGCAGTAGCAGCAGCAACAGCAGCAGCAGCAGCAGCAGCAGCAGCAGCAGCAGCAGCAGTAGTAGTAGTAGTAGTAGTAGTAGTAGTAGTAGTAGTATTAGTAGTAGAAATAGGAGTAGTAGAAGTTGTAGTAGTAGCAACATTAGTATTAGTAGTAGAAATTGTATTAGTAGTTTCAATAGCAGTAGTTGTAGTAGTAGTTGTTGTTGTTGATTGGTAATAGCAGTAGTAGCAGCAATAGTAGTGGGAGCATTAATAGTTGTACTAGTAGTTGAAGGAATATTAGTAGTACTAGTGTATTAGAAGTAGTAATAGGGGTAGTCGTCGGGGAAGTAGTAGAAGTAGTAGTTGGAGTAGCAGTCATAGTAGTTGGAGTAATAGTAGTAATAGAAGGAGTAGTAGTAGTGATAGGAGTAGTTGTAGTAGTAGTAGGAGTGCTAGAAGTAGTAGATGTAGTAGTAGTAGTAGTAGTAGTAGTAGTAGTAGTAGTAGTAGTAGTAGTAGTAGTAGTAGTAGTAGTAGTAGTAGTAGTAGTAGTAGTAGTTGTAGTAGCAGTATTAGTAGTAGTTGTTGTCGTAGAAGTAATTTTCGGAGAAGTAGTAGTAGTAGCTATTGCAGTAGTAGAAGTAGTCATCGGAGTAGTAGTAGAAGTCGCAATAGGAGTAGCAGTCGTAGTAGTAGGAGTAGTAGTAGTCGTAGAAGGAGTAGTTGTTGTAGCAGTAGTAGTAGTAGTAGCAGCAGTAGTAGCAGTCATAGTAGTAGTAGTAGGAGCTGCAGCAACAGTAGTAGTAGAAGTAATAATAGTTGTAGTAGTCACAGTAGTAGTAGTAGTAGTAATAGTAGTTGCAGGAGTAGTACTAGTAGCGGTTATCGTTGTAATATTGGTAGTATTAGTAGTTGTGGTAATAGAAGTAGCAGTAGTAATAGTTGTAATAGTAGTTGTAGTAGTAGTAGCAGGAGTAGTAGTAGAAGAAGAAGTGGGAGTAGTTGTAGTAGTAGTAGTACAAGTAGTAGCAGTAGTGCTTGTAGTAGTTGTAGTAGTAGTAGTAGTAGTAGTAGTCGTAGAAGTAATAGTAGTTGCAGCATATGTTGTAGCAGTAGTGCTAGTGGTAGTAGTTATGGTAGTAGCAATAGTAGTAGCAACAACAGTAGTTGTAGTAGCAGTAGTAATAGTACAAGTAGGAGTAGCAGCAGCAGTAGTAGAAGTAGTAGTACTAGTAATACTAGGAGTAGCAGTAGAAGTAGTAGTAGTTGTTGTTGTAGTAGCCCTTATGGTTATAGTTGTAATTATAGTAGTAGTAGTAGTAGTAGCAATAGTAGTAGACGTACTGACTACAGTATTAGCAGCAAAAGCAGTAGTAGTAGTTGTTATAGTAGTAGCAACTATAGAAGCAATAGTAGTAGCAGCAGTAGTAATAGTACCAGTCGGAGTAGCAGTAGTAGCAGCAGTAGTAGTAGCAACAGTTCCAATAGCAACAGCACGAGTAGTAGTAATAGTAACACTAGTAGTAGATGTAGTAATGGAAGTACTAGTTGTAGTAGTTACAACAACAACAATAGTAGTAGTATTAGTATTAGTAGAAGTAGTAGCAGTAGTATAAGTTGTGGTAGTAGCAGTAGTACAAGTAGTAATAGCAATAGTAGTGGTAGCAGCAGCAGCAGTAGTAGTAATACCAGTAGCAGTTGTAGTAGAAGTAGCGGTAGAAGTAGTTGTAGTAGCCGCAATAGTTAAAGTAGTAGTACTAGTAGCATTTGTGTTAGTAGTAGAATTAGTAGTAGCAGCAGTAGTAGTAGTAGTAGCTGAAGCCATAGTAGCTGTAGTTGCATCTGTAGTAGCAATAGTAGCAGCACTAGTAGTGGTAGTAGCATTAGCATTAGTAATAGTAGTAGCAGTAGCAGCAGCAGTACTAGTAGTAGTAGTAGTACAAGTAGTAGTAGTTGTGCTTGTAGTAGTAGTAGCTATAATAGTTGTGGAAGCAAAAGCAGTAGTAGTTGTAGGAGAATTAGAAGCAGTAGTAGTAGAAGCAGTAGTAGTATGTGTAGTTGTAGTATTAGATAAAATTATAGTTGGAGTAGTAGTAGTCGAAGGAGCTAGAGTACGAGTAATTGTAAGAGTAGTAGCAGCAGCAGTAATAGTCAAACTAGTAGTTGGAGGAGCAGTTAGTAGTAGTAGTAGTAGCTGGAGTTGTAGTAGTTGTAGTTGTAGCAGTAGCCGTAACAGTAGTAGAAATATGAGTAGGAGTAGTAGTAGTTGTTGTAGGAGGAGTAGTAGTAGTAGCAGTAGTAGTAGTTATTGTTGTAGAAGTAGTAGTATTAGTAGTAGTAGTGGCAGTAGTAGTAGCAGCAATAGTAGCAATAGGAGTAGTAGTAGCAGTAGTGTTAGAAGTAGTATGAAATCGACCTTCCTAACGCCGGCGATGCTCGCCGAAGTGTTCGAGGTCTCGGAAGCTCTTTTCAAGAAAGAAAGTAGCAACAAGAAATAAGGAGAAGATATGGAGAAACTCTCGGATTCTTATTGCAAAATTCACAAGATACTTGGATACTTGGATATTTTTCGATGATCATTTACAATGGAGGCGTGCCCCTTATATAGAGGGCACGGTGATGTAAGCGCTCACATCAGCTGGTGGTCTGAGCTAAGCGCTTACATCAGCATAATAGTTACCTATATTAGAGTAGGCCTATAGCCTTTACATAAGACTCCAAGGGAAGTCTTGTCCTAGGCATAGCCTTTATATCCTAAGGCATAGCCTTTACAAAAGGCTCCAAAAGATATCTTATCCTAAGGCGTAGCCTTTATATCCTAAGGCATAGCCTTTACAGAAGACTCCAAAAGACGTCGCTTTCATAGGCTGGTAGCTTGTCCTTTGGCTAGGCTCGTCCTCTTGCTAGGCTTTGACTTCTTATTGTAGTAGCTATAGCTGCTACGTACTGTACAACAGGATCCTACTTTCCTGTATTAGCTACTATACTTCCCACCACGCTCCGCCTGCTACGGGACAGTGGTAGGTATACTTCCCACCATGCTCTGTCTGCTACGGGACAGTGGTAGGGATGGCCTGCTTCTCCTTGACTCGCGCTCTCTTGTTGATGAACCATTTGTGGATGTTGTCTTCAGAGATTGGTCCATGTAGTCGTAGCGCCCAAGTCAGGTCCTGTGTTTGCTTCTTTCTAGGGGGCCTATCGCTTTGACGGAAAAGGCTGTTGAGCATCCGCAGCTGCTTTGGTGTCGGTGCCCACCGTCGTCCAACTATGGGTTCTGTGTTGCATGCCTTTGGCCATCTGAATTGTATGGAGCTTGTCAGGTGCTCCCTTGTTTTTTGGATAAGCAGCTTTATCTCAGATCGCTGTTCTTTGTTATAGTTTGCACATGCTATGTCCTTGAGAAGTCTGTTGGTGTGGTCGTAGAGCTCTTGTATGATGAATCCCGGGTACTCTGTACGCCTTGGTATTTGCTCACCCTGCTGGATGTAGTGAACCACACAGTTGTGCATGACGCTTTCTGCAGGGACTACCTCAGTATGGAAACTATAGAAAAGTTTCTTTGCATCCCTAGATTCTCTTGGACTCCCATCTTCTGTGAGTGCTTCTTTTGGGCGGTAAAGCCATTGTCCTATGAGGGACATCTATCCTCCTTTGTCTTGGAAAATCCCCTTGATAATAATTACATAGGGATGTTCATATATCGATTCGGGCGCCAGTAGTACCTTATCATGAAGATGGTAGGTTTCTCCATCTAGCCTGAATGCGAGGTAGTGTAGTTTCTCCTCTGGGCCCCTTCCGGAGGTTAGGATCGCCTCTCCTACGGGCTTTGCTGGGTACTCTCTTGTGCCAGGGGAGAAGTACTTGTTGTTGGGGTAATGGAGCTTTGCCCGTTGGTATGCCTAGTGCACCCTTCCTTTTGCGGTTGGCATCCTTCTTCGAGGTCCTGTAGAACATTTATGACTTCATTTTGTATGAGTGGGCGGAGGGAGTTGTGGAGGTACTGAGGATCCTCCCCTTCTGAGATGTTGTATATTGCATCACTCTGGTTCTCTCCTTCCTGTACAGATATTGAGTCATAATTTTCTGGAACATTTGGTTGCTCGAAGATAGCAACCCTCTTTTCGTTCTTTCTATCATCAGATGCCTCCTCATCTCCTGGGAGGTAGCAGGATCTTCTTGGCATTACTGCCGGCTTGTAGCTTCCGAACCGCAGAGAGATGCTCCCATCAAGGAGGCTCCTGCTCATGACCTCCTCAGGTTGAGTTGGTGCGGAGAGCTTGGTTGGCCGAATAGTCCAGCTGCGCCCTTGTAGCGCCTCTGCTGAGTACCTACATCCTGGGAGGGCGTGTACTCCGTGGCTTGCTAGGTAGTCGATGACTCCTTGAATTTCGTAGGCAAAGCCTATGTTTGGGGTATTCGAGAGCCTTCCTACCATGCCTCTAGTAATTAATAAATTGGACTCACCACTTTGCCAGTTCTCGTATCCCTTAGTTAGGATAGAGACTTGTATGTGCATGTAGAAGTCCTTGACAGTCATCATGACGTATACCAGCTGACTGCCTTTTGCTAGGTCCACCTCCATCGTGACCAGTAGTGCTTTGTTTCCTTCGTTCTGCTGTGCGGACGGTAGGGTCCATATTTCATTGCTGAAGCTTCTTCGGAAACTTCCCTGGTTCTGCTGCCCAGACTCCGTTGTTGTTCTGGATATTGCTGGAGTCGTGTTGGCCGCTGGTGGGTAACCTGGGGGTCCTGGTTCCATTGAAGCATCTGTGGGGGGCATGTACGGCCCGCTCGGAGATGTTGCCGAGGTTAGTGTACTTATGTACAACCTCTCAGATAGCCTTTCGGCTAGTTTTCGCAGGGCAGGGTACTCCATCCCCGGTACTTCCTCTTTGATGCCTGCTGCAATAACAGTAGCACTATGAGGGGGACAAGTGTTACCTTCTTCCTCATGCCTCTCAGAAGGTATGCTGACTGGTTCCTCCTCATCAGGCTCTTTCTCGTCATCTTCGTCTCCCCATCCAGTTGGTTCGGGCTTTGGTTGAGCCTCTCCTTCAGCTGTTGTCTTGCAGACACTTTCCTGTGGTAGGATACTGGTGTATTCCAGTTCCTCGCTTGCTTCTGCTTCCTTTTCTTTAAGCTTCTCAGAGTCTTTTTGCAGGCTTGCGCCTAGCTCTAATGCCTTGACTCTTTCTTTGTAGTAGCCCACCTCCTTCTCCATCCATTCAATTTCCCCTTCACACCTTTCTTGCATCAGCCTCTGGTTGTGGAATGGTTCTGGTGGAGCTGGTGTAACTGGGACCGCTGTTTTAAAGTAATAGGGTCCACATAGGTTACAGGCAGTAACCTTGCATTTGGGGCAATGAATCCTTGCCCGCTGCATTGTTTGGATCTTGCAGCACACGCACTTTTCTTCTCGTGGCTGCACGAAGTCGTTATGCTACCAAGAATGAGAACATTTTCCTTGGAAGTAAGGCAGCGTTACCTGAGGGCGATACCCTCCTTCTAGTTCTCCCAGAACACAAACTGCTTTCTCCTGCTCAGGTGGGTCGAGGGAGCTGTGCAGACTTTGGGTTGATAAAGAGGAGTGACGGTCCTTTTTGCGTTGTGCTTCTTGAAGTTCTTGTAGATACTGCGCATTAAAAGGGATCTCTACATAGTTGGTGTTGTAAGAAGGCCTGTAATAAGAAGAGGTTAGAGGGTAATTGTCTCCTTTGGTCAAGTACTCCTCCTCTGGAGCCTCGTTCTCATAATGTTGTTGGTAGCTTTGCTGGTCCTAATAACACCAATTGTAGTAGTCTTCCCGTGGGGTAGGCAGGTAGTAAGCCATCAGCCTTCAAGCTTTTGCACTTCCTCAGCAAGTATCTGATAAGGATCTCGAAAGACCCTTAGTTTGCCTCGTGCCTCTTGAGGCCTTCGCGTGCGCCTCTCGTGCTGTTGGAGAAGCTTGTCCAGACGTTCAAGGCTGTCGCCTGGTTCTCTTTCCTGGGGTTGTTGCCTGAACGCCTCAAGTACGAGTCCTCGCGCCTCTTGTTTCGAAAGGGGCCTGCGGTCTAGGACTGCAGTTGTTAAAGTCTTCAGAGAAATCTCGAGCCTCGAGATCTCTTGTGTGCAAGCTTGATGTAATACAAGTTTTGTCGTAAATAATAGACAAATTGTGAGCTAGTTGGTTGGTGGAAACTTTTGTTACTAAAGCAAGGTCAAGATACTCAAGGCTAGAGGTTCGGGAACGTTCATACCACTCCTGAATGGATTTTTCCCATGCTTCAGACATATGGGCTAAAAGTTCACAGTTACCATAATTTTCCCAAGGATAAATTCCAGTATTAGGTTAAACAAGGCAATTCCTCACTAGATTAAAACAATGCTTCAGGATCATACAGGTGTGCCCTTGGACTTACTCACGGCCACTCGCCTTCACTGCCAAGTTAGGACCTGTCCTTTTTCCTTACACACAGCTCTTCACCTAGTCAGTAAAAACCATGCTTAATTCTAAGCCGCAAATTACCACAAAGGAAAAAGACAGCACTTATGAATTCTTAACACAACATCTTAACACAGTACTGAAGATCAGGATTTGGGTAAGTACGACCCTTACCTCGCACTCTTGGCACCTTGACCTCTTGGGGGTTCTACTCCGCCATATCTTTAGCTAGCTCTGATACCATGAAATCGACCTTCCTAACGCCGGCGATGCTCGCCGAAGTGTTCGAGGTCTCGGAAGCACTTTTCAAGAAAGAAAGTAGCAACAAGAAATAAGGAGAAGATATGGAGAAACTCTCGGATTCTTATTGCTAAATTCACACGATGCTTACAATACTTGGATACTTGGATTATTTTTCGATGATCATTTACAATGGAGGCGTGCCCCTTATATAGAGGGCACGGTGATGTAAGCGCTCACATCAGCTGGTGGTCTGAGCTAAGCGCTTACATCAGCATAATAGTTACCTATACTAGAGTAGGCCTATAGCCTTTACATAAGACTCCAAGGGAAGTCTTGTCCTAGGCATAGCCTTTATATCCTAAGCCATAGCCTTTACAAAAGACTCCAAAAGAGATCTTATCCTAAGGCGTAGCCTTTATATCCTAAGGCATAGCCTTTACAGAAGACTCCAAAAGACGTCGCTTTCATAGGCTGGTAGCTTGTCCTTTGGCTAGGCTCGTCCTCTTGCTAGGCTTTGACTTCTTATTGTAGTAGCTATAGCTGCTACGTACTGTACAACAGGATCCTACTTTCCTGTATTAGCTACTATACTTCAATTAGCTATACTTCCTGAAGTATAGTAGCTAATACAGGAAAGTAGGATCCTGTTGTACAGTACGTAGCAGCTATAGCTATGAAATAAGAAGTCAAAGCCTAGCAAGCGGACGAGCCTAGCCAAAGGACGAGCTACCAGCCTATGAAAGCGACGTCTTTTGGAGTCTTCTGTAAAGGCTATGCCTTAGGATATAAAGGCTACGCCTTAGGATAAGATCTCTTTTGGAGTCTTTTGTAAAGGCTACACCTTAGGATAAGAAGGCTATGCCTAGGACAAGACTTCCCTTGGAGTCTTATGTAAAGGCTATAGGCCTACCCTAGTATAGGTAACTATTATGCTGATGTAAGCACTTAGCTCATACCACCAGCTGATGTGAGCGCTTACATCACCGTGCCCTCTATATAAGGGGCACACCTCCATTGTAAATGATCATCTTAGAAATCTTAGACATCTCAGAAATCTTAGAAATCACAGAAAATCGTAGAGAAGTTGCAATAAGAATCCGAGAGTTTCTCCATATCTTCTCCTTATTTCTTGTTGCTACTTTCTTGAAAAAGAGCTTCCGTGACCTCGAACACTTCGGCGAGCATCGCCGGCGTTAGGAAGGTTGATTTCATGGTATCAGAGCTAGCTAAAGATATGGCGGAGTAGAACCCCCAAGTGGTCAAGGTGCCAAGAGTGCGAGGTAAGGGTCGTAATTACCCAAATCCTGATCTTCACTACTGTGTTCAGATTTTGTGTTAAGAATTCATAAGTGCTATCTTTTTCCTTTGTGGTATTTTGCGGATTAGAATTAAGCATGGTTTTATACTGACTGGGTGAAGAGCTTTGTAGAAGGAAAAAGGACAGGTCCTAACTTGGCAGTGAAGGCGAGTGGCCGTGAGTAAGCCCAAGGGCACACCTGTATGATCCTGAAGCATTGCTTTAATCTAGTAAGGAATTGTCATGTTTAACCTAATACTGGAATTTATCCTTGGGAAATTGTAGTAACTGTGAACTTTTTAGCCCATATGTCTAAAGCATGGGAAAAATCCATTCAGGAGGGGTATGAACGTTCCCGAACCTCTAGCCTTGAGTATCTTGACCTTGCTTTAGTAACAAAAGTTTCCACCAACCAACTAGCTCACAATTTGTCTGTCATTTACGACAAAACCTGTATTACATCAAGAGTTAACTTAAAGAATTTAAAACAACTCTTTGAACTGCATCAAGCTTGCACACAAGAGATCTCGAGGCTCGAGATTTCTCTGAAGACTTTAACAATTGCAGTCCTAGACAGCAGGCCCCTTTCAAAACAAGAGGCCCGAGGACTCGTACTTGAGGCATTCAGGCAACAACCACAGCAAAGAGGACCAGGCGACAGCCTTGAACGGCTGGACAAGCTTCTCCAACAGCACGAGAGGCGCACGCGAAAGCCTCTGGAGGCACGAGGCAAACTAAGGGTGTTTTGGGATCCTTACCAAATACTAGCTGAGGAAGTGCAAAAGCTTGGAGGCGATGGCCCCAGGAACCAACACCCAGTTGGTTTACAAAGGGCTACCTATCCCAGCACCATCTCCGATGTGCGAAGATCAGATTCGGGGATACCGGAGGAGCCACAGGCACCTTCATACGGCTCAACAACCAACCAGGAGAATGGGTAGACTCCTGATGGGAAGAAACACCCCGCAAGACACACTAGAGCAGCAGATCGATCCTCAGGTACAATTAAAACTATCAATGCAGGAGAGAGCTGCCATAGTCCCAGCGGAGGTTCTGTACCACTCCCGGAGGGACGACGTGCACCATCGGGTGTACACACATAGATCGGAGGAGGCAATTCTGTGTCGACAGTGACCAGGTAGACCTCCCATTCATACAAGAGGAAAGCTACCATCAACTACGGCAAAGCGAGATGTAGTACATACACCTCAGTGTGCTACAACTTCAACTCCAGATCCTACACCGACAGGAGGTTGGTACAATGGCTCTGGTCGTCTTCCATGACAACCGGTGGGAAGGAAACAAAGCACTATTGGCCATGATGGAGGTGGACCTAGCAAAAGGCAGTCAACTGGTATACGTTATACCAAATGTCATGATGACTGTCAAGGACTTCTACAAGCACGTACAAGTCTCTATCCTAACTAAGGGATACGAGAACTGGCAAAGTGGTGAGTCCAATTTATTAATCACTAGAGGCATGGCAGGAAGGCTCTCGAATACCCCAAACGTAGGCTTTGCCTACGAAATTCAAGGAGTCGTCGACTACCTAGCAAGCCACGGAGTACATGCCCTCCCAGGACGTAGGTACTCAGCAGAGGCGCTGCAAGGGCGCAGCTGGACTGTCCGGCCAACGAAGCTCTCCGCACCGACTCAACCTGAGGAGGTCATGAGCAGGAGCCTCCTTGATGGGAGCATCTCACTGCGGTTCGGAAGCTACAAGCTGACAGAAATGCCAAGAAGATCCTGCTACCTCCCAAGAGATGAGGAGGCATTCAATGACGAAGAGGAGCTCAGAA
The DNA here is from genome assembly GCA_005019695.1 of Trichopus zeylanicus subsp. travancoricus. NCBI lineage: Eukaryota > Viridiplantae > Streptophyta > Magnoliopsida > Dioscoreales > Dioscoreaceae > Trichopus > Trichopus zeylanicus. Next base: position 31,995 of record RXID01014734.1, read on the forward strand.
CTCCTCATATAATTGCCGTCCTACTGGAGGAAGATGAAGAGGAAAGTGACGACGAAAGTTACTTTCATCAGCTCTGCAAAGAGGGGTTCCCTGAAGGAGAAGGAGAGATGGAATATCCAATCAGAGCTCCAAAGTGGGACGTATATCCCGACGATGACGAAGATCCTCCTGAAGGCAGAAGGGACGTGCTTTCCCAACAACTAGATGAAGTCTGGGACACACTAGGGGAGCCTAGTGGGAGGTATGACTACTATGTCAAATACACTCCCCCGGAGTCATTCTACTATGGCCCCCCCGAACCAACTGGACGGGGAGACGAAGATGAGGAGAAAGAACCTGATGAGGAGGAACCAGCCAACATACCTTCTGAGAGACATAAGGTAGAAGGTAACACTTGTCCCCCTCATAATGCTAATGTTATTGCAGCAGGCATTGAAGAGGAAGTACCGGAGATGGAGTACCCTGCCCTGCGAAAACTAGCCCAAAGGCTATCTGAGAGGTTGTACACAAGTACACTAACCTCGGCAACATCTCCGAGCGGGCCGTACATGCCCCCCATAGATGCTTCAATGGAACCAGGACCCCCAGGTTACCCACCAGCGGCCAACACGACTCCAGCAATATCCAGAACAACAACGGAGTCTGGGCAGCGGAACCAAGGAAGTTTCCAAAGAGGCTTCAGCAATGAAATGTGGACCCTACCGTCCGCACAGCAGAATGAAGGAGCCCTCTTGATAATACCCGAACAGCTCGGGCTATTTGAGGAAACATTTGCAAGATGGGAACCCATCACGAGGAACCATGTTGCCGCGCAAGGATTCACTGATGCGCGAGACAAGATTGAATACATGGAAAACCTCCTAGGGGAAACAGCCAGGCTTGCATGGGTGCAATGGCGTATGCTATATGGCGCAGAATACCAAGCCATTAGTGCAGCCGGAGGAGGAAGGGATGGCACTCAAAACATCCTTTCCCAGATGAGAAGGGTCTTCTCATTGGAGGATCCAGCCCAAGGTTCAACCTTGGCTCAAGACACGACATACCGGGACTTGGAAAGACTTTCATGTACAAACATGAAAGATATCCTTTTATACATGAATGACTACCTCAGGTTAGCTACCAAAACTGGAAGGTTGTTTATAGGCACGGAGCTATCTAAGAAGTTCTGGTTAAAAATGCCGGGAGACATTGGCCGAAGAATGAAGGCAGCCTTCGATCAGAGGTATCCTGGAGTAAACATCGGGGTAATACCCAGGATACTATTCGCCTACAAATACCTGGAGGAGGAATGCAAAGACGCCACATTCAAAAGATCCCTCAAGGATCTTTCCTTCTGCAGCAAGATCCCGATCCCAGGCTACTACACCACAGAGAAGAAGTACGGGGTCAGAAAGGCGAAGACATACAAAGGAAAGCCACACGACACCCACGTGTGCATTGAGAGAAGGAAGCACCTTGTGCGCAACAGACGCTGCAAGTGCTACCTCTGCGGAGACATGGGGCATTTCGCCAGAGAATGCCCTAATGACAGAAAGAACGTAAAACGGGTTGCCATCTTCGAGCAACTAGATGTTCCAAATAATTATGACTTAATATCTGTGCAGGAAGGAGAGGACCAGAGTGATGCAATATACAGCATCTCAGAAGGGGAGGATCCTCAGAACCTCCACAACTCCCTCCGACCACTCATACAACATGAAGTCATATATGTTCTACAGGAACTCGAGGAAGGATGCCAACCGCAAAAGGAAGGGTGCACTAGGCATAACAATGGGCAAAGCTTCATTACCCCAACAACAAGTACTTCTCCCCTGGCACAAGAGGAGTACCCAGCAAAGCCCGTAGGAGCGGCGGTTCTAACCTCCGGAAGGGGCCCAGAGGAGAAACTACACTACCTCACATTCAGCCTAGATGGAAAAACCTACCATCTTCATGATGAGGTACTACTAGCACCCAAATCGTTATACGAAAATCCCTATGTCATTATTATCAAGGGGATTTTCCAAGACAAAGGCGGACAGGTGTCCCTCAAAGGACAATGGTTGTACCGCCCAAAGGAAGCACTCAGAGAAGATTGGAGTCCAAGAGAATCCAGGGATACAAGGAAACTTTTCTATAGTTTCCATACTGAGGTAGTCCCTGCAGAGAGCGTCATGCACAACTGTGTGGTTCACTACATCCCACAGGGTGAGAGAGTACCAAGGCGTACAGAGTACCCGGGATTCATCATACAAGAGCTCTACGACCACACCAACGGAATTCTCAAGGACATAGCATGTGCAGACTATGACAAAGAGCAGCAATCTGAAATCAATCTGCTTATCAAGCAAACAAGGGAGCACCTGACAGGCTCCATGCAAGACAGATGGCCAAAGGCATGCAACACAGAACCCACAGCCGGACGACGGTGGACACCGACACCAACGCAACTGCGGATACTCAACAGCCTTTTCCGTCAAAGTGACAGGCCCCGTAGAAAGAGGCAAACACAGGACCTGACCTGGGCACTAAGACTACATGGACCAATATCTGAAGCCAACATCCGCAAATGGTTCCTGAACAAGAGAGCGCGCGTCAAGCAGACGCCGGCAATACCTACCATTGTCCCGTAGTAGACGGAGCGTGGTGGGAAGTATAGTAGCTAATACAGGAAAGTAGAATCCTGTTATACAGTACAGTAGCAGCTAGAGCTACGAAAGAAGAAGTCAAAGCCTAGCAAGAGGACGAGCCTAGCCAAAGGACAAGCTACCAGCCTATGAAAGCGACGTCTTTTGGAGTCTTCTGTAAAGGCTATGCCTTAGGATATAAAGCCTACGCCTTAGGATAAGATATCTTTTGGAGTCTTTTGTAAAGGCTACGCCTTAGGATATAAAGGCTACGCCTAGGACAAGACTTCCCTTGGAGTCTTATGTAAAGGCTATAGGCCTACTCTAGTATAGGTAACTCTTATGCTGATGTAAGCGCTTAGCTCATACCACCAGCTGATGTGAGCGCTTACATCACCGTGCCCTCTATATAAGGGGCACGCCTCCATTGTAAATGATAATCTCAGAAATCTTATAAATCACAGAAAATCATAGAGAAGTTGCAATAAGAATCCGAGAGTTTCTCCATATCTTCTCCTTATTTCTTGTTGCTACTTTCTTTCTTGAAAAAGAGCTTCCGCGACCTCGAACACTTCGGCGAGCATCGCCGGCATTAGGAAGGTCGATTTCATGGTATCCCGGCAATGGAACCAGAAGTATAGTAGCTAATACAGGAAAGTAGAATCCTGTTGTACAGTACAGTAGCAGCTAGAGCTACGAAATAAGAAGTCAAAGCCTAGCAAGAGGACGAGCCTAGCCAAAGGACGAGCTACCAGCCTATGAAAGCGACGTCTTTTGGAGTCTTCTGTAAAGGCTATGCCTTAGGATATAAAGGCTATGCCTTAGGATAAGATATCTTTTGGAGTCTTTTGTAAAGGCTACGCCTTAGGATATAAAGGCTACGCCTAGGACAAGACTTTCCCTTGGAGTCTTATGTAAAGGCTATAGGCCTACTCTAGTATAGGTAACTATTATGCTGATGTAAGCGCTTAGCTCATACCACCAGCTGATGTGAGCGCTTACATCACCGTGCCCTCTATATAAGGGGCACGCCTCCATTGTAAATAAACATCATAGAAATCTTAGAAATCACAGAAAATCGTAGAGAAGTTGCAATAAGAATCCGAGAGTTTCTCCATATCTTCTCCTTATTTCTTGTTGCTACTTTCTTTCTTGAAAAAGAGCTTCCGCGAACTCAAACACTTCGGCGAGCATCGCCGGCGTTAGGAAGGTCGATTTCATGGTATCAGAGCTAGCTAAAGATATGGCGGAGTAGAACCCCCAAGAGGTCAAGGTGCCAAGAGTACGAGGTAAGGGTCGTACTTACCCAAATCCTGATCTTCACTACTGTGTTAAGATGTTGTGTTAAGATTTCATAAGTGCTATCTTTTCCTTTGTGGTAATTTGCGGATTAGAATTAAGAATGGTTTTTACTGACTGGGTGAAGAGCTTTGTGTAAGGAAAAAGGACAGGTCCTAACTTGGCAGTGAAGGCGAGTGGCCGTGAGTAAGTCCAAGGGCACACCTGTATGATCCTGAAGCATTGCTTTAATCTAGTAAGGAATTGTCATGTTTAACCTAATACTGGAATTTATCTTTGGGAAGTTGTAGTAACTGTGAACTTTTTAGCCCATATGTCTGAAGCATGGGAAAAATCCATTCAGGAGGGGTATGAACGTTCCCGAACCTCTAGCCTTGAGTATCTTGACCTTGCTTTAGTAACAAAAGTCTCCACCAACCAACTAGCTCACAATTTGTCTGTTATTTACGACAAAACTTGTATTGCATCAAGAGTTAACTTAAAGAATTTAAAACAACTCTTTGAACTGCATCAAGCTTGCACACAAGAGATCTCGAGGCTCGAGCTTTCTCTGAAGACTTTAACAACTGCAGTCCTAGACAGCAGGCCCCTTTCAAAACAAGAGGCCCGAGGACTCGTACTTGAGGCATTCAGGCAACAACCCCAGCAAAGAGAACCAGGCGACAGCGTTGAACGGCTGGACAAGCTTCTCCAACAGCACGAGAGGCACACACGAAGGCCTCAGGAGGCACGAGGCAAACTAAGGGTCTTTCGAGATCCTTATCAGATACTTGCTGAGGAAGTGCAAAAGCTTGAAGGCTGATGGCTTACTATCTGCCTACCCCACGGGATGACTACTACAATTGGTGTTATCAGGACCAGCAAAGCTACCAACAACCTGATGAGTATGAGGCTCCGGAGGAGGAGTACTTCACCAGAAGAAATAATTACCCTCTAACCTCTTCTTATTACAGGCCTTCTTATAACACCAACTATGTAGAGATCCCTTTTAATGCACAGTATTTACAAGAACATCAAGAAGCACAACGCAAAAAGGACCGTCAATCCTCTTTATCAACCCAAAGTCTGCACAGCTCCCTCGACCCACCTGAGCAGGAGAAAGCAGTTTGTGTTTTGGGAGAACTAGAAGGAGGGTATCGCCCTCAAGTAACGCTGCCTTACTTCCAAGGAAAATGTTCTCATTCTTGGCAGCATAACGACTTCGTGCAGCCACAAGAAGAAAAGTGCATGTGCTGCAAGATCCAAACAATGCAGCGGGCAAGGATTCATTGCCCCAAATGCAAGGTTACTGCCTGTAACCTATGTGGACCCTATTACGTTAAAACAGCGGTCCCAGTTACACCAGCTCCACCCGAACCATTCCCTAACCAGAGGCTGATGCAAGAAAGGTGTGAAGGGAAAATTGAATTGCTGGAGAAGGAGGTGGGCTACTACAAAGAAAGAGTCAAGGCATTAGAGCTAGGCGCAAGCCTGCAATAAGACTCTGAGAAGCTTAAAGAAAAGGAAGCAGAAGCAAGCGAGAAACTGGAGTGTACCAGTATCCTACTACAGGAAAATGTCTACAAGACAACAGCTGAAGGAGAGGCTCAACCAAAGCCCGAGCCAACTGGATTGGGAAACGAAGATGATGAGAAAGAGCCTGATGAGGAGTAACCAGCAAGCATACCTTTTGAAAAGCATGAAGAAGAAGGTAACACTTGTCCCCCTCATAGTGCTACTATTGCAGCAGGCATCGAAGAGGAAGTACCGGAGATGGAGTACCCTGCCCTGCGAAAACTAGCCGAAAGGCTATCTGAGAGATTGTACACAAGTACCCTAACCTCGGCAACATCTCCGAGCGGGCCATACATGCCCCCCACAGATGCTTCAATGGAACCAGGACCACCAGGTTACCCGCCAGCGGCCAACACGACTCCAGCAATATCCAAAACAACAACGGAGTCTGGGCAGTGGAACCAAGGAAGTTTCCGAAGAGGCTTCCTCAATAAAATGTGGACCCTACCGTCCGCACAGCAGAACAAAGGAGCCCTCTTGATAAAACCCGAACAGCTCGGGCTATCTGAGGAGACAGTTCACATCGTAACTGTTATTAGTACTACTCCTACGGCATCGGTGGCCGTCACCGTAGAAGAGCTGGAGGAAGAAGAGAATATTGATATCCAGTAATCAGGGCTCAGTAGGGAGTCCTCCCTCCAAAAATTTCAACCAGTAACGCCAAGAAGATCCTGCTACCTCCCAGGAGATGAGGAGGCATCCGATGATAGAAAGAACGAAAAGAGCGTTGCTATCTTCGAGCAACCAAATGTTCCATAAAATTATGACTCAATATCTATGCAGGAAGGAGAGAACCAGAGTGATGCAATATACAGCATCTCAGAAGGAGAGGATCCTCAGAACCTCCACAACTCCCTCCGCCAACTCATACAAAATGAAGTCATATATGTTCTGCAGGAACCCGAAGAAGGATGCCAACCGCAGAAGGAAGAGTGCACTAGGCATACCAATGGGCAAAGCACCCTTACGCCAACAACAAGTACTTCTCCCCTGGCACAAGAGGAGTACCCAGCAGAGCCCGTAGGAGAGGCGGTCCTAACCTCCAGAAGGGGCCTAGAGGAGAAACTACACTACCTCGCATTCAGGCTAGATGGAGAAAACTACCATCTTCATGATGGGTACTACTGGCGCCCGAATCAGTATATGCCAATCCCTATGTAATTATTATCAAGGGGATTTTACAAGACAAAGGAGGACAGGTATCCCTCATAGGACAATACCGCCCAAAAGAGGCACTCAGAGAAGATGGGAGTCCAAGAGAATCCAGGGATAGAAGGAAACTTTTCTATAGTTTCCATACTAAGGTAGTCCCTGCAGAAAGCGTCATGCACAACTGTGTGGTTCACTACATCCCGCAGGGTGAGCAAGTACCAAGGCGTACAGACTACCCGGGATTCATCATACAAGAACTCTACGACCACACCAACAGAATTCTCAAGGACATAGCATGTGCAGACTATGACAAGGAGCAGCAATCTAAAATTAAGCTGCTTATCAGGAAAACAAGGGAGCATCTGACAGGCTCTATGTAACTCAAATGGCCAAAGGCATGCAACACAGAACCCATAGCCGGACGACGGTGGGCACCGACACCAACACAGCTGCAGATGCTCAACAGTCTCTTCCGTCAAAGTGACAGGCCCCCTAGAAAGAAGCAAACACAGGACCTGACTTGGGCGCTAAGACTATATGGACCAATCTCTGAAGACAACATCCACAAATGGTTCATCAACAAGAGAGCGCGAGTCAAGGAGAAGCAGGCAATCCCTACTACTGTCCCGTAGCAGACGGAGCGTGGTGGGAAGTATAGCGACCACTGTCCCGTAGCAGGCGGAGCGTGGTGGGAAGTATAGTAGCTAATACAGGAAAGTAGAATCCTGTTGTACAGTACAGTAGCAGCTAGAGCTACGAAAAAAGAAGTCAAAGCCTAGCAAGAGGACGAGCCTAGCCAAAGGACGAGCTACCAGCCTATGAAAGCGACGTCTTTTGGAGTCTTCTGTAAAGGCTATGCCTTAGGTTATAAAGGCTACGCCTTAGGATAAGGTCTCTTTTGGAGTCTTTTGTAAAGGCCACGCCTTAGGATAAGAAGGCTATGCCTAGGACAAGACTTCCCTTGGAGTCTTATGTAAAGGCTATAGGCCTACCCTAGTATAGGTAACTATTATGCTGATGTAAGCGCTTAGCTCATACCACCAGCTGATGTGAGCGCTTACATCACCGTGCCCTCTATATAAGGGGCAGGCCTCCATTGTAAATGATAATCTCAGAAATCTTAGAAATCACAGAAAATCGTAGAGAAGTTGCAATAAGAATCCGAGAGTTTCTCCATATCTTCTCCTTATTTCTTGTTGCTACTTTCTTTCTTGAAAAAGAGCTTCCGTGACCTCGAACACTTCGGCGAGTATCACCGGCGTTAGGAAGGTCGATTTCGGAAGTATAGCTACCACTGACCCGTAGCAGGCGGAGCGTGGTGGGAAGTATAGTAGCTAATACAGGAAAGTAGAATCCTGTTGTACAGTACAGTAGTAGCTAGAGCGACGAAATTAGAAGTCAAAGCCTAGCAAGCGGACGAGCCTAGCCAAAGGACGAGCTACCAGCCTATGAAAGCGACGTCTTTTGGAGTCTTCTGTAAAGGCTATGCCTTAGGATATAAAGGCTACGCCTTAGGATAAGATATCTTTTGGAGTCTTTTGTAAAGGCTACGCCTTAGGATATAAAGGCTACGCCTAGGACAAGACTCCCTTGGAGTCTTATGTAAAGGCTATAGGCCTACCCTAGTATAGGTAACTATTATGCTGATGTAAGCGCTTAGCTCATACCACCAGCTGATGTGAGCGCTTACATCACCGTGCCCTCTATATAAGGGGCATGCCTCCATTGTAAATGAACATCAAAAAACATCGAAAATAATCCAAGTATCCAAGTATTGTAAGCATCGTGTGAATTTAGCAATAAGAATCCGAGAGTTTCTCCATATCTTCTCCTTATTTCTTGTTGCTACTTTCTTTCTTGAAAAGAGCTTCCGCGACCTCGAACACTTCGGCGAGCATCGCCGGCGTTAGGAAGGTTGATTTCATGGTATCAGAGCTAGCTAAAGATATGGCGGAGTAGAACCCCCAAGAGGTCAAGGTGCCAAGAGTGCGAGGTAAGGGTCGTACTTACCCAAATCCTGATCTTCACTACTGTGTTAAGATGTTGTGTTAAGATTTCATAAGTGCTGTCTTTTTCCTTTGTGGTAATTTGCGGCTTAGAATTAAGCATGGTTTTTGCTGACTGGGTGAAGAGCAGTGTGTAAGGAAAAAGGACAGGTCCTAACTTGGCAGTGAAGGCGAGTGGCCGTGAGTAAGTCCAAGGGCACACCTGTATGATCCTGAAGCATTGCTTTAATCTAGAAAGGAATTGTCATGTTTAACCTAATACTGGAAGTTATCCTTGGGAAAATTATGGTAACTGTGAACTTTTAGCCCATATGTCTGAAGCGTGGGAAAAATCTATTCAGGAGGGGTATGAACGTTCCCGAACCTCTAGTCTTGAGTATCTGGACCTTGCTTTAGTAACAAAAGTTTCCACCAACCAACTAGCTCACAATTTGTCTATTATTTACGACAAAACCTGTATTGCATCAAGAGTTAACTTAAAGAATTTAAAACAACTCTTTGAACTACATCAAGCTTGCACACAAGAGATCTCGAAGCTCGAGATTTCTCTGAAGACTTTAACAACTGCAGTCCTAGACAGCAGGCCCTTCCAAAACAAGAGGTCCGAGAACTAGTACTTGTGGCGTTCAGGCAACAACCCTAGCAAAGAGAACCAGGCGACAGCCTTGAACGGCTGGACAAGCTTCTCCAACAGCACGAGAGGCACACACGAAGGCCTCAGGAGGCACGAGGCAAACTGAGGGTCTTTCGGGATCCTTATCAGATACTTGCTGAGGAAGTTCAAAAGCTTGGAGGCTGATGGCTTACTACCTGCCTACCCCACGGGAAGACTACTACAAGTGGTGTTATCAGGACCAGCAAAGCTACCAACAACATTATGAGAACGAGGCTCCGGAGGAGGAGTACTTCACCAGAGGAGACAATTACCCTCTAACCTCTTCTTATTACAGGCCTTCTTACAACACCAACTATGTAGAGATCCCTTTTAATGCGCAGTATCTACAAGAACTGCAAGAAGCACAACGCAAAAAGGACCGTCACTCCTCTTTATCAACCCAAAGTCTGCACAGCTCCCTCGACCCACCTGAGCAGGAGAAAGCAATTTGTGTTCTGGGAGAACTAGAAGGAGGGTATCGCCCTCAGGTAATGCTGCCTTACTTCTAAGGAAAATGTTCTCATTCTTGGCCGCATAACGACTTCGTGCAGCCACGAGAAGAAAAGTGCGTGTGCTGCAAGATCCAAACAATGCAGCGGGCAAGGATTCATTGCCCCAAATGCAAGGTTACTGCCTGTAACCTATGTGGACCTTATTACTTTCAAACAGCGGTCCCAGTGACACCAGCTCCACCAGAACTATTTCCCAACCAGAGGCTGATGCAAGAAAGGTGTGAAGGGGAAATTGAACGGCTGGAGAAGGAGGTGGGCTACTACAAAGAAAGAGTCAAGGCATTAGAGCAAGGCGCAAGCCTGCAAAAAGACTCTGAGAAGCTTAAAGAAAAGGAAGCAGAAGCAAGCGAGGAACTGGAGTGTACCGGTATCCTACTACAGGAAAATGTCTATAAGACAATAGCTGAAGGAGAGGCTCAACCAAAGCCCGAACCAACTGGATTGGGAAGCGAAGATGATGAGAAAGAGCCTGATGAGGAGGAACCAGCCAGCATACCTTCTGAAAAGCATGAAGAAGAAGGTAACACTTGTCCCCCTCATAGTGCTACTATTGTAGCAGGCATCGAAGAGGAAGTACCGGAGATGGACTACCCTGCCCTGCGAAAACTAGCCATAAGGCTATCTGAGAGGTTGTACACAAGTACCCTAACCTCGGCAACATCTCCGAGCGGGCCATACATGCCCCCCACAGATGCTTCAATGGAACCAGGACCACCAAGTTACTCGCCAACGGCCAACACGACTCCAGCAATATCTAGAACAACAACGGAGTCTGGGCAGCGGAACAAAGGAAGTTTCCGAAGTGGCTTCCTCAATAAAATGTGGACCCTACCGTCCGTACAGCAGAACAAAGGAGCCCTCTTGATAAAACCCGAACAGCTCGGGCTATTTGAGGAGACTTTTGCAAAAAAGGAAACAATCACGAGGAACCATGTTGCTGCGTAGGGATTCACTGATGTTATCAGTACTACTCCTACAGCATCGGTGGCCACCGCCGTAGAAGAGTTAGAGCTGGAAGAAGAAGAGAATATTGATATCCAGCAATCAGGGCTCAGCAGGGAGTCCTCCCTCCAAAAATTTCAACCAGTAACGCCAAGAAGATCCTGCTACCTCCCAAGAGATGAGGAGGCATCTAATGACAGAAAGAACGAAAACAGGGTTGCTATCTTCGAGCAACTAAATGTTCCAGATAATTATGACTTAATATCTGTGCAGGAAGGAGAGGACCAGAGTAATACAATATGCAACATCTCAGAAGGGGAGGATCCTCAGAACCTCCACACCTCCCTCCGCCCACTCATACAAAATGAAGTCATAAATGTTCTACAGGACCTCGAAGAAGGATGCCAACCGCAAAAGGAAGGGTGCACTAGGCATACCAACGGGCAAAGCTCCATTACCCCAACAACAAGTACTTCTCCCCTGGCATAAGAGGAGTACCCAGCAGAGCCCGTAGGAGAAGCGGTCCTAACCTCCGGAAGGGGCCCAGAGGAGAAACTACACTACCTCGCATTCAGGCTAGATGGAAAAACCTACCATCTTCATGATGAGGTACTACTGGCGCCCGAATCGATATATGCCAATCCCTATGTAATTATCATCAAGGGGATTTTCCAAGACAAAGGAGGAAAGGTGTCCCTCATAGGACAATGGCTGTACTGCCCAAAAGAGGCACTCAGAGAAGATGGGAGTCCAAGAAAATCCAGTGATACAAGGAAACTTTTCTATAGTTTCCAAACTAAGGTAGTCCCTGCAGAAAGCGTCATGCACAACTGTGTGGTTCACTACATCCCGCAGGGTGAGAAAGTACCAAGGCGTACAGACTACCCGGGATTCATCATACAAGAACTCTACGACCACACCAATAGAATTCTCAAGGACATAGCATGTGCAGACTATGACAAGGAGCAGCAATCTAAAATTAAGCTGCTTATCAGGAAAACAATGGAGCATCTGACAGGCTCCATGCAACTCAAATGGCCAAAGGCATGCAACACAGAACTCATAGCCGGACGACGGTGGGCACCGACACCAACACAGCTGCGGATGCTCAACAGTCTCTTCCGTCAAAGTGACAGGCCTCCTAGAAAGAAGCAAAAACAGGACCTGACTCGTGCGCTAAGACTACATGGACCAATCTCTGAAGACAACATCCATAAATGGTTCATCAACAAGAGAGTGCGAGTCAAGGAGAAGCAGGCAATCCCTACCACTGTCCCGTAGCAGACGGAGCATGGTGGGAAGTATAGCTACCACTGACCCGTAGCAGGCGGAGCGTGGTGGGAAGTATAGTAGCTAATACAGGAAAGTAGAATCCTGTTGTACAGTATAGTAGTAGCTAGAGCTACGAAATAAGAAGTCAAAGCCTAGCAAGAGGACGAGCCTAGCCAAAGGATGAGCTACCAGCCTATGAAAGCGACGTCTTTTGGAGTCTTCTGTAAAAGCTATGCCTTAGGATATAAAGGCTACGCCTTAGGATAAGATCTCTTTTGGAGTCTTTTGTAAAGGCTACGCCTTAGGATATAAAGGCTACGCCTAGGACAAGACTTCCCTTGGAGTCTTATGTAAAGGCTATAGGCCTGCTCTAGTATAGGTAACTATTATGCTGATGTAAGCGCTTAGCTCATACCACCAGCTTATGTGAGCGCTTACATCACCGTGCCCTCTATATAAGGGGCACGCCTCCATTGTAAATGAACATCGAAAAATAATCCAAGTATCCAAGTATTGTAGGCAATCGTGCGAATTTAGCAATAAGAATCCGAGAGTTTCTCCATATCTTCTCCTTATTTCTTGTTGCTACTTTCTTTCTTGAAAAGAGCTTCCGCGACCTCGAACACTTCGGTGAGCATCGCCGGCGTTAGGAAGGTTGATTTCAGTAGCAGTAGTAGTAGTGGTAGCAATAGGAGTAGAAGTAGTAGTAATAGTAGTAGTCATAACAGTAGTAGTAGTAGTAGTCGCAGTAGTAGCAGTAAGGATTGTAGTAATAGTAAAAGGAGTAGTAGTAGTAATAGTAGTAGTTGTAGTAAAAACAATAGTAGTAGGAGCAGCACTAGTGAAAGTAGTATCAGTTGTTGCAGTTATAGAATTATTTGTAGTAGTAGTAGTAGTAGTAGCAGTAGAAGTAGTACTGTTATTAGTAGTACAAGTAGGGGTAGTGGAATTAGTAGCAGTAGTTGTAATAGTAGTAATACAAATAGTAGTAGTAATTGTACTAGTAGTTGTTGTTGTAGCAGTAATAGCAGTAGGTGTTGGAGTAGTGTTAGTAGTCGGAGCAATAGTTGTAGTAATAGCAGTAGTAGGAGTAGATGTATTAGTAGTAGGAGTAGTAGTAGGAGTAGCAATAGAAGTTGTTGTAGTAGTAGTAATAGCAATATAAGTAGTACCAATAGTGGCAGTAGCAGTAGTTGGAGTACAGTAGTAGTGGTAGTAGTCATAGTAGTAATCGTAATAGTAGTAGTAGTTGTTGTAGTAGTAGTAGTAGTATTTGTAGTTGTAGGTATGGTAGTAATAGTATTAGTATTACCAACAATAGTAGTAAAAGTAGTAGTACTAGCAATACTGGTAGTGGTAGTAGTAGTAGTACTAGTACTAGTAATAGCATTAGTGTTAACAATAGCAGCAGCAACAACAACAGTAGTAGTAGTAGTAGTAGTATTAGGAGTAGCACTAGTAGTAGCAGTAGTTTCAATAGCAGTGGTAGTAGTATTAGAAGTAGCAGTAAAAGTACCAACAGTAGTGATAGTTGTAATAGCAACAGCTGCAGAAGTAGCAGAACGATTTGTTGTAGCGGTAGTTATGAAAGTTGTAGTACAAGCTGTGCAAGTAGGAGCAGCAGCAGTAGTAGTAGTAGCAGTAATAGCGGTAGTAGTAGTAGCAGTAGCAGTAGTAGTAGTCATAGCAGCAGAAGAACGAGTAGTAGTAGTAGCGACTTTTGTGGTAGTAGTGGTAGTAGTAGTAGTAGAAGCAATGACAGTAGTAGTAGTAGTTGTTGCAGTAGCCGCAGTAGTTGTAGCTGTAATAGTAACAGAAGGAGCTATAGTAGTGCAAGTAGTTGCAGTCATAGCAAGAGTAGTAGCAGTAGTACAGCTAGTAGTAGAAGTAGAATCAGTAGTAGTTGTAGTAGCAGTCATAGTAGTAGCAGTTCTAGTAGTTGTAAGAGATGTAGTATTAGTATTACTTGTGGTAGTAGCAGCAACAACAACAATAGCTGGAGCAACAGCAGCAATAGTAGTAGTAGTAGTAGTAGTAGTAGTCGAAGCTACAGTAGTAGTACTGGTAGTAGTAGCAGTAGTAGTGGTAGTGACAGCAGTAGCGGTAGTGGTAATAGTAGTAGTAACAATACCAGCAGCAATAGCTGCAGCAGCAGTAGTAGTAGTATCATTAGCAGTAGCAGTAGTACATATTTTGGTGGTAGTAGTAGTAATACTAGCAGTAGCGGTAGTAGTCATTGTGGTAGCAATAGCAGCAGCAGTATTAGTAGAAGTAGTAGTAGTTATAGTAGAAGCAGCAATAGTAGCACTATTACTAGTAGTAGTTGTAGTAGTAATAGCAGCAGTAGTAGTAGTAGTAGTATTAGTTGTGGTAGTAGTAGAAGTAGTGGTACTAGTAGTAGTTGTAGTTGTGGTAGTAGTAATAGTAGTTGTAGTAGTAGTTGTTGTAGTGGTAGCAGCAGTAGCAATAGTAGTAGTAGTAATAGTAGTTGGAGTTGTAGTAGTAATAGTAAAGTAGTAGTAGAAGTAATAATAGATATAGTAGTAGTACTAGTACTAGTAGCAATAGTAGTAGTAGTAGTAGTAGTAGCTGGAGTAGTAGTTGGAGTCGTATTACTAGTAGTAATAGTAGCAGCAGCAGCATCAGTAGTAGCAGCAGCAATAACAATAGCAGTAGTAGAAGTAATAGTTGTAGTAGCAGCAGCAATAACAACAGTAGTACTGGTAGTAGTAGTAGTACTACTACTAGTAGTGGTAGTGGTACTAGTAGTAGAAGTAGTAGTAGTAGTTATAGTAGTTGGAGTAGTAGTAGCCCTAGCAGCAGCGGTAGTGTTAGTTGTAGCTATCGTAGTAGAAGTAGTAGTCGTAGTATGTGAAGTAATAGTAGTTGTAGTAGTAGTAGCAGTAGTAGGAGTAGTAGTAGCAGTGGTAGTACGATTAGTGGTTATGGTAGTAGTAGTGGTGGTAGTAGGAGTAGGAGTAGTAGTAGTAGTAGCGTTAGTAACATTAGTAGTAGCAACAATGGCAATAGTAGCAGCAGTAGTAGTAGAAGTAGTAGTAGTGGTAGTAGTTGTAGCAGCAGCAATAGTAGTAGTAGTTGCAGTAGTTGTGGTGGTAGTAGTAATAATAGTAGTTGTAGTAGTAGTAGTATTAGGAGTACTAGTACTAGTAGTAACATTAGTAGCGGTAACCGTAGTAGTAGCTGTAGTAGTAGTATTAGTAGTAGTTGCATTAACAACAGTTGAAGTAGCAATACCAATAGTAGCAGTAGTTGTGGCTATAGTAGTAGAAGTAGTAGTTGTAGTATGTGAAGTAATAGTAGTTGTAGCTGTAGTAGTATTAGGAGAAGTAGTAGTAGTAGTTATTATTTTGGTAGTAGTGGTAGTAGTAGCATTAGTAGTAGCAACAGTAGTAGCAACAGCAGCAGCAGGAGTAGTAGTAGTAGTATTAGGAGTTGCATAAGCAGCAAGTAGTAACCATAGTAGCAATAGCAGCAGTAGTAGTATTGGTAGTAGAAGCAGAAGTAGCAACAGTAGAAGAAGCAGTAGCAGCAACAGCAGCACGAGTTGTTGTTGTAGTAGTAGCTGACATACCAGCAGTAGCAGTAGTGGAAGTAGCCGCAGTTGTAGTAGTCATATTAGTATTAGTAGTATCAGTAGTAGTTTTAGTAGCAGAAGTTGTTGCTGAAGTATCAATAGTTGTAGCAACAGTTGTAGTAGTTGTGGTAGCAGCAGTATAAGTAATAGAAGTTGTTGTAGTAGTAGAGGTAGTACTAATAGCATTAGCGCAGTACTAGTAGTATTAGTAGTACTAGCGGTAGTAGCAATTGTAGTAATAATAATAGAAGTAGTAGTAGTAGAAATAGTAGGTGTAGCAGAAGTAGTAGTAGTCGGTGAAGTAAGAGTAGCAGTAGTACTAGCAGCAACAGTAGTAGTAGAAGTAGTAGTAGTAGTAGTAGTAGTAGTAGTAGTAGTAGTAGTAGCAGTAGTAGTAGTAGTACTAGTAGCAGTAATAGAAGTTATTATCATTGTAGTATTCATAGTAGTAGTAGTTGTAGTAGTTTTCGCAGTAGTAGTTGTTACAACAGTATTAGCAGTAGCACTAGTAGTAGTAGCAGTAGTGGCAGTAGCAGTAGTAGTAGCAGTAGTAGTAGCAGTTGTAGTAACAACAGTAGTAGTAATAGTAGTACTAGGACTAGTAGGAGTAGTAATAGTAGTTGTAAAAGTTGTAGCCGTAGTAGTTCTAGTTGTAGTAGCGGCAGAAACAACGACAATAGTAGTAGTAGTAGTTGTAGTAGTAGTAGTAGTAGTAGTAGCTGTAGTTGTAGTAGTTGTAGTGGTAGTAGTAGTAGTGATAGAAGTAGTAGTAGTAGTAGTAGGAGAAGTTGAGTTCTAACTGAAGCCGTAGTAGTTGTAGTAGTAGTAGTAGCAGCAGAACTAGTTGTAGCTGTCGTGGTAGCAGCAGGAGAAATAGTAGGTGTAGCAGTAGCAGTAGTAGTCAGTGAAGTAAGAGTAGTAGTAGTAGTAGTTGTTGCAGTAGTAATAGTAGGAGTAGTAGTAGTAGTAGTGTTAGTGATAGTAGTAGTAGTAATAGAAGTACTATCGTAGTAGTATTTATAGTAATAGTAGTTATAGTAGTTGCAGTAGTAGTAACTATTACAATAGTATTAGCAATAGCAGTAGTAGTAGTAGCAGCAGTAGCAGCAGCCATATTTGTGGTGGTAGTGGCAGTTGTAGCAGCAGCAGTAGTAGCAATAGTAGTACTAGCACTAGCAGTAGTAGTAACAATAAAAGTTGTTGTTCTAGTAGCGTTAGTTGTACCAGTAGTAGTTATAGTAGCAAGAGTAGTAATAGTACTTGTAAAAGCTGTAGCCATAGTAGTTGTAGTTATAGTAGCAGCAACAACAACAACAATAGTGATAGTAGTAACTGTAGTAGTTGTAGAAGTAGTAGGAGTAGTAGCAGTAGCTGTAGTAGCTTCAGTGGTAGTAGTAGTAGTGATAGAAGTAGTATTAGTAGTCAGAGAAGTTGTGTTCTAGCTGTAGCTGTAGCTAGTAGTAGTAGTAGTAGTAGTAGTAGTAGTAGTAGTAGTAGTAGTAGTAGTAGTAGTAGTAGTAGTAGTAGTAGTAGTAGTAGTAGTAGTAGTAGTAGTAGTAGTAGTAGTAGTAGTAGTAGTAGTAGTAGTTAGTAGTAGTAGTAGTAGTCGTAGTAGTGTAGTAGTAGTAGTAGTAGTATTAGTAGTAGTTAGTAGTAGTAGTAGTCGTAGTAGTAGTAGTAGTAGTAGTAGTAGTAGTAGTAGTAGTAGTAGTAGTAGTCGTAGTAGTATCCTAGTAGTAGTAGTAGTAGTAGTAGTCGAGCAGCCAGCAAAAGTAGTCGTAGTTGTAGTGGTAGCAGTAGGAGAAAGTAAACTAGTATATAGTAGTAGTAGCAGCAGCAAAAGTAGTAGTAGTTGTAGTGGTAGCAGTAGGAGAAGTAATACTAGTATATTAGTAGTAGTAGCAGTAGAAACAGGAGTAGTTATTGTTGTTGTGGTAGTAGCTTTAGTTGTAGTAGCAGCAGTAAAAGTAGTTGTAGTTGTAGTAGTAGTAGAGGTAGTATTGTTGCATTAGTGTTGTGGTAGTAGTAGCAGTAGTAGTTGTAGCAATAGTAGTACTACTACTAGTAGTAGTAGTAGTAGAACAAGTAGTAGCTGTCATGGTAGTAGTAGGAGTAGGAGTAGTATTACTAGCAGTAGTAGCAGTTATAGTAGTAATAGTAGAAGTAGTAGTAGTATAAGTAGTTGTAGATGTAGTAGTAGTAGCAGGAGTTGTAGTAGTCGACGAAGTAATAGTGGTAGTAGTAATAGTAGTAGTAGTAGGGGGAGAAGTTGTAGTAGTAATAGTAGCAGTAGTAGGAGAGGTTGTAGTAGTAGTATTCATAGTAGTAGTTGTTGTAGTAGTTTTAGTAGTATTTGTTGTTATAGTAGTAGTAGTAGTAGCACTATTAGTAGTAGCAGAAGTAGCAGTAGAAG
>RXID01014734.1:55000-75831 GCA_005019695.1 Trichopus zeylanicus subsp. travancoricus
TAGTAATAGTAGTGGTGGTAGTAGTAGTAGTAGTAGGAGTGTACTAGTTGCAGTAGCAGCTGGAGTAGTCATCGTAGAAGTCATAGGAGTATTAGGACTAGTACTAGTAGTAGGTGTAGTAGTAGTAGTAGTAGTACAAGTAGTAGTAATAGTAGTAGTTATTGAAGTAGTAGTAGTGCTACTAGTAGTAGTTGTAGTAGTTGTGCAGTATTTGTAGTAGTAGTGGTAGTAGTATTAGTAGTAATAGTAGTAGAAGTAGCAGTAGTAGCAGTAGTAGAAGTACTAGTAATAGCAATAGGAGAAGTAGTAGAAGTAGTAGCTATTGTAGCTGTAGTAGTTGTACTAGTAGTGGTAGTAGTAGTAGCTATAGTTGTCATAGTAGTCGTGGTAGTAGTTGCAATAGTAGTAGTATTAGCAAAAGTAGAAGTAGTAGTGGTAGCAATAGTTGTAGTAGTGTAGTAGAAGGAGTAGTAGTAGTAGTAGTAGTAGCGGCAATAATAGAAGTAATTGCAGTAGTTGTCGTAGCAATAATAGCAGTTATAGTAGTAGTCGTAGTAGATGTTGTAGCATAAGTATAATACTAGTTGTAGCAGCATTAGTAGAAGTAGTTGTTATTGTTGTAGTCGTAGTAGTTGCAATAGTAGTAGTAATAGTAGTAGTAGTAGTAGTAGTAGTAGTAGTAGTAGTAGTAGTAGTAGTAGTCATAGTAGTAGTAGCAAAAGTAGCAGCAGTAACAGGAGATGTAGAAGTTGAAGTACATGTTGTAGTAGTAGTAGTAGGAATAGAAGTAGTGGCAGAAATAGTTATAGTAGTAATAGTCGTAGACATTGTAGTACTAGTAGTGCTAGTAGTAGTAACTGAAAGATGAGGAGGAGTAATACTAGTAGTAGTAGTGGTAGTCGTAGTTGTTGTTGTAGTAGTAGTAGTAGTAGCAGTTGAAGTAGTAGTGTCAGTAGTAGTTCTAAGGGTAGTAGTTGTACTAATTTTAGTTGTAGCAGTTGTAGTAATAGTAGTAGTAGATGCAGTAGTTGTAGTAGTAGTAGTTTCAGCAGAAGTAGCAATTGAGGTAGTAGCAGTAGTTGTGGTAGAAGTTGTAGTAGCAATAATAGTAGTTGAAGTAGTCACAGTTGTAGTAGTAGTGGTAGTGGTAGAAGTAGTAGTAGTTGTAGTTGTAGTAGTAATAGTTACAGAAGTAGTAGCAATAGTAGTAGTAGTAGTAGTAGTAGTAGTAGCAGAAGCAACAATAGTAGTAGTAGAAGCAGTAGTAGTAGTAGTAGTGGCCATAGTAGAAGTAGTAGCAATTAGAGTAGTAATAGTCGCAATTTTAGTTTTAGTAATGTGGTAGTAATGGTAGTGGGAGTAGCAATAGCAGTTGTTGCAGTAGCAGTAGTAGCAGGAGTTATTGGAGCGGTGGTAATAGTTGGACTGGTAGTAGTAGTAATAGTAATAGTAGCAATTGGAGTAGTAGTAGTTGCAATTTTAGTTTTAGTAATGTAGTAGTAGTGGTAGTGGTAGTAGTAATAGCAGTTGTTGCAGTAGCAGTAGTAGCAGGAGTGATTGGAGCGGTGGTAATAGTAGGACTAGTAGTAGCAGTAGTAGTAATAGTAGTAGGAGCAGTAGTAGCTGTTGTAGTAGTCGTAATAGCAATAGTAGTAGCAGTGGTAGTAGTCGTAGTAGTAGTTGTAGGACTAGGAGCAGTAGAACTAGTAGGAGTGTAGTAGTTGTAGTAGCAGTTGGAGTAGTTATCGTAGAAGTCGTAGGAGTGTGAGGAGGAGTAGAAGTAGTACATATTGTAGTAGTAGTAGTACTAGTAGTAGTAATAGTAGTAGTAGTAGTAGTAGGAGTAGTAATTGGAGTAGTAGCAGTGCTATTAGTAGTAGTTGTAGCAGTGGTGCAATATTAGTAGCAGCAGCAGCAGTAGTAGTAGTGGTAGTAGTAGTAGTAGTAATAGTAGTAGAAGTATTAGTAGTAGCAGTAGTAGAAGTACTAGTAGTAGTCGGAGTAGCAATAGTCGCAATAGAAGAAGTAGTAGAAGTAGTATCTGTAGTAGATGTAGTAGTCGTACTAGTTGTAGTAGTAATAGTAGTGGCAGTAGTAGCTGTAGTAGTCGTTGTAGTGCTGGTAGTAATTACAATAGTAGTAGTACTAGTAGAAGTGGAGGTAGCAGGAGTAGCAATAGTAGTAGTAGTGTAGTAGTAGGAGTAGTAGTTGTAGTGGTAGGAGGAGTAGTAGCAGTAATAGTAGTAGTTATAGCAATAGTAGTAGTAACATCAGTAATTGTCGTAGGAATAGTTGTAGTTATCATAGTAGTATGGTGGTAGTGTAGTAGTAGTATAGGTTGTTGCTGTAGTGTAGCAGTAGTAGTAGCTGTAGTGTAGTAGCAGCAGCCGTAGCAATGGTAGTTGTTATTGTTGTTGTCGTAGTAGTTGCAATAGTAGTGGTGATAGTAGTAGTAGTAGAAGTAGTAGTAGTATTAGTAGTGGGGGTAGTCGTAGCAGAAGTAGTAGCAGCAATAGGAGATGTAGAAGTTGTAGTACATGTTGTAGTTGCAGTAGGAGTAGAAGTAGTAGTAGAAGTAGTAGTAGTAGTACTAATTATAGTTGTAGTAGTAATCGAAGGAGGAGGAGGAGTAGTACTAGTAGTAGTAGTAGTAGTCGTAGTTGTAGTAGTAGTAATAGAAGAAGTAGATGTAGTCGAAGTAGTAGTAGTAGTAGTTGAAGTAGTAGCATCAGTAGTAGTAGTAAGGGTAGTTGCAATAGCTGTATTATTAGTATTTGCAGTATAATGGTTGTAGTAGTACTTTATTAGTTGGAGCAGTAGTTGTAATATTTGTAGTAGATGCAGTAGTAGTAGGAGTTGAAGTAGTAGTAGCAGTCGCCGTAGTAGCAGTAGTAGTAGTAATAGTAGTTGCACCAAAAGTAGCAGTTGAGGTAGTAGCAGTAGTAGTGGTAGAAGTTCTAGTAGCAATAATAGTCATTGTAGTTGTAGTGGTAGTGGTAGTAGTAGTAGTAGTAGTGGTAGTAGCAGTAGTAGTAGTTGCAGTTATAGTAGTAATAGTTGCAATAGTGGCCGCAGTAGTAGTAGTAGTAGTAGTAGTAGTAGTAGTAGTAGTAGTAGTAGTAGTAGCAGCAGTAGTAGTAGTAGTAGTTGAAGCAATAGTAGTAGTAGTAGTAGTAGTGGTCATAGTAGTAGTAGTAGTGGTAGTAGAAGTAGTCATGGTAGTAGTAGTGGTGGTGGTGGTGGTAGTAGTAGTAGTTGTGGTAGTATTAGAAGCTGTAGTAGTAGTAGTTGGAGTGTTAGTAGTAGCAGTTGCAGTAGGAGTTGTAGTAGTAGTAGTGGTGGTCGTAGTATAGCAATAGTAGCGTTAGTAGTAGTAGCAATGGTAGTAGTAGTAGTAGTGGTGGTGCTGGTCGTAGTATAGCAATAGTAGCATTAGTTGTAGTAGCAATGGTAGTAGTTGTAGTAGCAGTAGCGGTAGGACCAACAACAGCAGCAGTAGCAGTAGTAGAAGTACTAGTTATAGTAGAGTTGTAGTAGGAGTAGCAGCAATAGTAGTCGTTGTTGTTGTATTATTATTTGGAGTAGTAGTAGCAACAGGAGTTGTAGTAGTTGCAATAGGGGTAGCAGTAGTAGTAGAAGTAGCAGCAGCAGTAGGAGTTAGAGTAGGAGTGGTAGTTGCTATAGTTGTGGTTGTAGCAGGGGTAGCAGTAGTAGTAAGAGTACTAGTGGCAGCAGCAGTTAGAGTAGGAGTGGTAGCCGTTGTAGTAGTATTAGTAGGAGGAGTAGGAAAAGGAATAGTCATTCTAGTAGTAACAGTAGTGGTAGTAGTTATAGAAGTAGTAGTAATAGTAGTTGTCGTAGTAGAAGTAGGAGTAGTAGTAGTAGTGGTAGTTGTTGTTGTAGCTGTTGTAGTGGTTGTTACAGTGGTAGTAGTAGTTGCAGTAGTAGTAGTATTATTGGAAGTAGTAGTAGTAAGAGTAGGAATATGATCAGTAGAAGTTGTAGTAGTTGTTGTAGTAGTAATTGTAGTAGTGACACTAGTAGCGGTAGTAGGAGTAGGTGTAGTTGTCAGAGGAGCAATAGTAGTGTTAGAAGTCAGAGCAGTAGTAGTTGGAGTCGTAGTAGTAGTCGTACCAGTAGTAGCAGCATTTGGAAGATTAGTAGTAGTAGCAGTAGTATGAGTAGGAGTAGTATTAGTAGTAGCAGGAGTAGGAGTAGGAGGATTAGTGGTACTAGAAGTTCTGGTAGTCGTAGTAGGAGTAACAATAGTAGTATTAGTGGTGGTGGTGGTAGTAGTAGTAGTAGTAGTATTAGTAGTGGAGGTAGTAGAGCAGTACTCGGAGTAGTAGTAGCAGTAGGAGTTGGAGTAGGAATAGTACTTACACTAGTAGTGGTAGTAGTAAAAGTAGATGTAGTAGCAATAGTAGGTGTACAAGTAGGAGTTGTAGCAGTGGTAGTAGTAGTAGCAGTAGTAGTAATTGCAGAAGAAGTAGCAACAACAACAGTTGTAGTTGTAGAAATAGTAGTAGTCGTAGTAGTATTAGTAGTAGTATTAGCAGTGGTATTAGTAGTAATAGTAGTAGTTGTTGTTGTTGTATGGGTTGTAGTTGTAGCAATTATACTAGTAGAGTAGCAGTAGAAGTAGTAGAGCTAGTGGTAGTAGTACTAGTAACAGTTGTACTAATAGTGTAGTAGTAGTAGTAACAAGAGTAGTACTTGTAGAAGAAGTACAAGTAGAAGTAGTAGTAATAGTAGAAGTAGCAGTAGTAGGAGTTGTAGCAGCAGCAACAGTATTAGTAGTGGCTGTAGAAGTAATAGCAGCAATAGTAGCAACATTAGTTG
Source organism: Trichopus zeylanicus subsp. travancoricus (assembly GCA_005019695.1). Classification (NCBI taxonomy): domain Eukaryota; kingdom Viridiplantae; phylum Streptophyta; class Magnoliopsida; order Dioscoreales; family Dioscoreaceae; genus Trichopus; species Trichopus zeylanicus. Next base: position 59,843 of record RXID01014734.1, read on the forward strand.
AAGCTATAGCTATAGTGTTAGTAGTAGTAGTAGTAGCAGCAGTAGTTGCAACTGTAGTAGTAGTAGTTGTCGTCGTTGTTGTAATAGGAGTAGTAAGAGTAGTAGTGGTAATAGTAGTAGAAGTAATAGTATTAGTAGTAGCAGAAGTAGCAATAGTGGTAGCATTAAGAGTTGTAGTAGCCATTATAGTAGTAGCAGAAGTAGTAGTCGTAGTAGTAGTAGTAGTAGTAGTAGTAGTATTAGTAGAAAAAGTAGTACTTATAGTAGTAGCAGCAACAACAGGAGCAGTAATAGTTGTACTAGCAGCAACAAAAATAGCAGTTGTAGTAGAATTAGAAGTCGTAGTTGTAACAGTAGTAGTAGTAGTGGAAGTTGTAGTATTAGTAGTAGTAACAGTAGTAGTAGTAGTGGAAGTTGTAGTATTAGTAGTAGTAATAGTAGTACTAGTAGTAGTAGTTGTTGTGGGTTTTTTTGTAGTCGTAGTGTAGTGGTAGTAATAATATTAGTCGTAGTTGTTGTCGTAGAAGTAGTAGTAGTAGCAGCAGCAGCAGTAGTAGTAGCAGTAGTAGTAGTGTAGTAATAGTTATAGTAGTAGCAGTAGAAGTAGTAATAGTAGTAGTGGTATTAGTAGCAGTAGTAGTTGAAGTTGTTATAGTAGTAGTAGTAGCAGCAACAATAGTAGTAGTCATTGTTGTTGTTGTAGTCATAGTAGTAGCAGTAGTACTAGCAGTAGTAGAAGTAGGAGTTGGAGTAGGTGTAGTTGTAGAGGTAGTGGTACTTGCGATCACTGTAGTAATAGTGGTAGGAGTAGTAGTGGGAGTAGGAGTTGGAGACGAGCGGTTGTGGTAGTCGAAGTAGTAGTATAAGGTGTAGTAGTACTACTAATAGTGGGAGTATGAGTAGCAATAGCAGCTGTAGTAGAAGTAATTGCAGTAGCAGCAGTAGCAATAGTAGTAGTAGTAATAGATGTAGTATTTATGGTAGTAGTAGTAGTAGAAGTAGTCGTAGTAGTAGTAGTAGTTATGGTAGTAGTTGTAGTAGTTGTAGTAGAAATGGTAGTAGTAGTAGCAGTAGAAGTCGTAGTAGTAGTACTTGTAGTAGTAGTAATAGTGTGACGAGTAGTAGCAGTAGCAATAGTAGTAGTAATAACTGTAATAGTAATAGTAGTAGTAGTATCAGTAGAAGGAGTACTAGTAGTAGAAGAAGTAGTGGTGGTTGTAGGATCTTAGTAGTAGCAGTTGTTGTAGAAGTACTACGAGTAGTCATAGCATTAGAAGTAGTAGTTGTAGTAGTAGGGGTATCAGAAACAGTAGCAGCAGCAACAACCGCAGTAGTGGGAGTAGTTGTAATAGCAGCAGCAACAACAACAGCAGTAGTCTTAGTAGTAGTTGTACCGGTAGCAATATTAGTAGTAGTAGTGGTAGAAATAGTGGTAGTACTACTAGTGGCAATATAAGTAGTTGTAGATGTTATAGTAGAGGTTGTAGTAGTAGTAATAGTAGTACTAGTAGTAGTAGCAGTAGAAGTAGTAGTAGTGCAAGTGAGTGTAGTAATCAGAGTAGTGGTAGGAATAGGTCTAGGAGTAGGAATAGTAGTAGAAGTATTTGTAGTATTAGTAGTAGCCGTAGTAGTTGTTGTTGTTGTAGTAGGAGTAGTAGGAGTTGCAGTAGCAGTAGTCGTATCAGTAGTAGAAGTAATAATAGTCAATCGTGTAGTAGTAGTATTGCTTGTTTGTTTTTTAGTAGTCGAAGCAGTGTTCGTAGTAGCTAGCAGTCGTACTAGTAGTAGGTAGTGTAGGCGTAGTATGTAGTAGCAGCAGCAAGTAGCGTAGTAGTCGTTGTTGTGTGGTGTTTAGTAGTAGTTATCTAGAGTAATTGAATAATCAATTGTAGTAGTCCGTCTCTAGCAATAGTAGACTTTAATTAAATTAATTGTTGTAGTAATAGTAATAGCAGTAGTAGTTGGAGTAGTAGTAGTATTAGTTGCATCAGGGGTATTTGGAGGAGTAGTGGTAATATTAGTAGTAGTAGTAGTAGTAGTATAGTAGTAGTAGTAGTAGTAGTAGTAGTAGTAGTAGTAGTAGTTGGGGTAATAATAGGCATGATTATAGTAATAGTGGTAGTAGTAGTAATAGTGGAAGGAATAGTAGTATTAGCAATAGCAAAAGTGGTAGTAGCAGTAGTAGTAGTTGTCATAGTAGTTGTTGTTGTTGTAGTAGTAGTAATAATAGTAGCAGTAGTAGCAGTAGTAGTAGAAGTATTAGTAGTAGTACTTGTAGTAATATTAGTAGTACGAGTGGTAGTAGCAGTAGGAGTAGTAGTGGTAGTAGTAGAAACAGTAATTATAGTAGTAGTAGTCATTCTAGAAGTACTAAGAGGTGTCATCGTAGTAGAAGTAGTAGCAGTAGTAGTTGTAGTTGTAAGAGTAGCTGAAACAGCAATAGCAGTATTGGTAGTTGTAGTAGTAGTGATAGTAATAGTAGTTGTAGTAGCGGTAGCTATATTAGTAGTAGTAGTGGCAGAAGTAGTAGTTGTAGTACTAGTAGCAGTGGAAGTAGTTGTCGAAGTTGTAGTAGAGGTCGTAGTAGTAGTAGTAGTAGTAGTAGTAGTAATAGTAGTAGTAGTAGCAGCAGCAGCAGTAGTATTAGTAGTATTAGTAGTACTTGTAGTAGCAGAAGTAGGAGGAATCTGTGTAGGAGTAGTAGGAGTAGCAGAAGTATTAGTAGAAATAGTAGTATTAATAGTATTAGTAGTAGTAGTGGGAGGAGTAATAGTAGGAGTAGTAGTAACCATTGTAGATGTAATAGTAGTAGCAATCGTAGTAGTTGGAGTTGTATTTGTAGTAGTTATTGTCGTAATAATAGTGAAAACAGTATTAGTTATAGCATTACTAGTAATAGCAGTACAATAATAGTAGTAGAAGTAGTAGTAGTAGTTGTTGTTGTAATTGTAGTAGTAGTTGTAACACTACTAGAAGAAATAGCAGCAGTAGTAGTAATAGTAGTAGTAGTTGTAGTTGTAGTAGTAGCAGTAGTAGTAGTCGTAGTGGCACTAGTAGTAGTAATCGTAGGGGTATTAAGAGTAGTAGTAGTAAAAGTAGTTGTTGTAATAGGGGTAATTGTAGTCACAGTGGTAAGAGTAGTAATAGTGGAAGTAGGAGTAGTACTAGCCGTAGTAGTTGTACTAGTAGTAGTTGGAGGAGTGGCTGTAATAGTAGTAGTAGCAGGAGTAGTTTCAGAAGTAGTAGTAAAAGTCATAGTACTTGTAGTAGCAGTATTCGTAGTAGTTGTAGTAGAAGTAGTAGCAATTGTAGTTGCAGCAATAGTAGCAATACTAGTAGTATTAGTAGCAGCAATAGTATTCGTAGCAGTAGTAGTATTCATAATAGTAAAAGTAGTAATAGTAGTTGAAGAATCATTAGCTGCAATAGGAGTAATACTAGTAGTATTTGTTGTTGTAGCAGTTGTGTAGTAGTAGTACTAGTAGTAGTATTTGTAGTAGTGGTAATAGAAGTAGTAGCAGTGGTAGTTGTAGTAGTAGTAGGTGTAGTAGTAGTAGTCATAGTACTTGTACTGGCAGTAGTAGAAGTACTTGTAGTAGTAGTATCATTAGTAGTAGTAGCAGTCGTAGTAGTAGTAGTAGTAGTAGTAGTGGTAGTTGGTGTAGCAATAGCTGTAGCAGTTGTTGTTGTAGTATTAGTCATAACTATGGTAGTAGTTGTAGCCGGAGTAGCAGTAGTATTAATAGTAGTAGTAGCACAAGTACTTGTCGTAGCAGTAGTAGTAGTAGGAGTAGTAGTAGCGGTAGTAGTAATTGGAGGAGGAGTAGTAGCAGCAGCAACTGTAGTAGTAGTAGTAGTAGTAGCAGTAGTAGTAGGAGGAGTAGTAGTAGTAGTAGTAGTAGTTGTTGTTGTTGTTGTTGTGCTATTAGTAGTAGTAGTAGCAGTAGCGGTAGTAGTACTAGTAGTAACAGTAGTTGGAGCTGCAGCAATAGTAGTAGCGTTAGTAATAATAGTAGTAGTAGTGGTTGTAGTAGTAGTAGTAGAAATCGTAGTAGTATTACTTGTTGTTGTAGTAGTAGAAGTAGTAGTAATAGTATTTGTAGCTCTAGTATAAGTAATTATAGTTGTAGTAGTAGTAGTACTAGTAGTTGGAGTAGTAGTAGTAGTAGTAGTGGCAGCAATCGTGGTAGTAGTAGTAGTAGTAGTAGTACTTGTAGTAGTAGTAATAGTAGCAGTAATAGTTGTGGTATTAGAAGTAGTAGTTGTTGTCGTCATTGTTGTGATAGTAATAGGGGTAATTCTAGTAATAATGGTAGAAGTAGTAGTAGTGGAAGTTGGAGTAGGAGTAGGAGCACTAGCTGAAGTAGTAATAGCAGCAGCAGCAGTAGTAGTGGAAGTAGGAGTAGGAGCAGGAGCACTAGCCGAAGTAGTAATAGCAGCAACAGCAGTAGAAGTAGAAGTAGCTGCAGTAGTACTTGTAGTAGTAGTAGTCGTAGTACAAGTAATAGTGGTAGTAGTTGTAATAGTACAAGTAGTAGTAGAAGTAGTAGAAGTAGTAGTAGTTCTAGTTATAGCAGCAATAGTAGTAGGAGTAGTAGTAGTAATAGGATTAGTAGTAGTAGTAATAGTAATAGTAGTTGGAGTAGCGACAACAGCAGCAGTAGTAGTAATAATAGTAGTAGTAGTGGCATTAGTAGCAGTAGTAGTAGCAATAGAAGCAGTAGCAGCAGTGGTAGTAAGTGAAGTTGTGGTAGTAGTAGTAATAGTAGTAACTGTAGTCGGAGTAGCAGCAATAGTAGCAACAGTAGTAGTAACGGTAGTAATAATAGTAGTAGTAGCGGTAGTGGTAGTAGTAGAAGTAGTAGTTGCACTAGTAGCGACAGCAGCAGTAGTAGAAGAAGTAGTAGTAGAAGTAGTAGTAATAGCAGTAGCAGCAACAACAACAGTAGTAGTAGTAGTAGTAGTAATAGTAATAGTAGTTGCTGTAGTAGTAGTAGTAGGAATAGGTGTAGGAGTGGAAGAAGTAGGACTAATAGCAGTAGCAGTAGTTGTTGTTGTAGCCATAATGGTAATAGTAGAAGGAATAGTACTAGTAGCTGTAGTAGTATTAATGGTAACAGTAGTAGTAGCAGCAGTAGTAGTATTAGTAGTAATAGTAGCAGAAGCAATAGTAGTAGTACAAGTAGTAGTATTAGTAGTAGTAATAGTAGTAGGAGTAATAGTTTGAGTAGCAGTTGAAGTGGTGGTAGTAGTATTAGTAGTAGCAGGAGTAGTAGTTTTAATAGTAGTCGTAGTAGTAGTAGTGGTGGAACTAATAGTTGAAGTAGTAGCAGTAATAGTAGTAGGAGTAGTAATATTAGTAGGCGTAGCAGAGTAGGAGTAGGAGTAGTAATAGTGGTAGTAGCCATAGTAGTAGTACTAGTTATTATTGTAGTAGTGGTAGTAGTTGCAACAGTAGTAGTAGTAGTAGTAGTTGTTGTGTTTATTATTATTGTTTAGTAGTAGTTATCATAGTAGTAGTAGTAGAAGTAGCTGTAATAGCAGTAGTAGCAGTAGCAATAGCAGTAGTAATCATTGTGGTAGTAGCAACAAGAGTAGCAGTAGTTTTAGTTGTAGTACTAGTTGAAGTACTAGTAGTCAAAGTAGTAGTACAAGTGGCAGTAGAAGTAGTAGCTGCAATAGGAGTACGAGCGACAATAGTAGTAGTAGTAGTTGTTGTTGTTGTAGCAGTTGTCACAGTAGTAGTAATATAAGTAATTGCAGTAGTAGTAGAAGTAGAAGTAGTTGTTGTAGTAGTAGTCGTAGTAGCAGTAATAGTTTTAGTAGTAGTTGTTGTAGGAGTAGCAGTAGTAGTACTAGTAGCAGTGGTAGTAGTAGTAGTAGTAGCAGTAATAGTGGTAGTAGTAGTAGTAGTAGTGGCAGTAGCAGTAGTAGTAACAGTAGTACTTGGAGTTGGAGTAGTAATAATAGCCGTAGTAGTAGTTGTAGTAGTAGCAACAGCAGTAGAAGTAGTAGTAATAGTATTACTAGTAGTAGTAGTTGTAGTAGTAGTAGCAGTAGTAGTATTAGTAAGAGTATTAGTAGTAACTAGTAGTAGTAATTGTAGTTGGAGTAGCAGCGACAATATTAGTGATAATAGTATTAGTAGTGTCTGTAGTTGTTGTAGCAATAGTAGTGGTTGTTGGAGCAGCTGCAATAGCAGCAAAAGTGGAAGCAATAGTTGTACCAGTAGCAGCAGTAGTAGTAATAGCATTCGTAGTAGTATCTGTTGCACTAACAGTAGGAGTCATAGCAATAGCAGTAGTAGGAGTAGTAATATTAGTAGGTGTAGCAGCAGTAGTAGTAGGGGTAGTAGTAGCGGTAGTTGCAGTAGTAATAGAGGTGGTAGTGGTGGTAGTGGATGAAGACGAAGCAATAGTAGTAGTGGTAGTAGTGGAAGTAGTAGTCGCACTAGTAGTAGCAATAGTAGTAATAGTAGTTGGAGTAGAAGAAACAGAAGCAACAGCAACAGTAGTAACAATAGTAGTAGTAGTGGCAGAGGTACTAGTATTGGCTGTAGTAAAAGTAGTAGTAGCAGTGGTAGTAGTAGAGATAGTAGTAGTAGTTGTTGTGATAGTAGTTGGAGTTGCAGTAACAGTAGCAGCAGTAGTAGTAGCAGTAGTGGTCATCGTAATAATGTAGTTGTAGTTGTCGTAGTTGTAGTAGTTGTAGTTGTAGGAGTAGTATTGGTAGTTGTAGTTATAGTAGTAGTAATTATAGTATTACTAATAGTAGTTGTAGTAGTAGAAGTCGTAGCTAGAGGAGTAATAGTCATGGCAACGCAGTCGTAGCAACAATATTTATAGTAGTAGTAGCAATAGTTGAAACAGTAGTCGTATAAGTAATAGTAATAGTAGTAGTAGCAGTTGAAATTGAAGTAGTAGTAGTAGTGGGGGTTGTAGCAGTAGTAGTAACAGATGTAGTAGTAATAGCAGCAAATGTAGTAGTTGCAGTAGTAATAGTAGTAGTAGTAGAGTGAGTAGTAATAGTAGTAGCAATAGTAGTAGAAGTAGTAGTCGTAGTAACAACAATAACCGAGGTAATAGTAGTAGCAGCAGTAGTTATAGCGGCAGTAATAGTTGTCACAGTAGCATCAGCAGCAGCAGTAGTAGTAGTAGGAGGACTAGTAGGAGTAGTAGGAGTAGTAGTAGTAGTAGTGGTAGTAGGAGTTGTTGTAGTAATAGGAGGAGTAGTAGGAGTAGCAGTAGAGGTAGTGGAAGTAATAGTAGTAGTAGTAGGAGGAGTAGTAGTTGTAGCAATAGTATAAAAGTAGTAGTAAGTTTTGTAATTGTTGTAGCGGTAGTTGTTGTTGTTGTTGTTGTTGTTGTACTAGTAGCATTAGTAGTAGTCATAGTAGCAATAGAAGTGGTCATCGTAGTAGTGGGAGTAATAGTAATAATAGTAGTAGTAGTAGTAGTGGTAGTAGCAATACAACTAGTAGTAGTAGCACTTGTTGCAGTAGCAGCAGCAACAGCAGTTGTAGTAGTAGTAGTTATAGTAGTAGTAGTAGTAGTAATAATAATAGTAGTAGTAGTGATGGTGGTAGTAGTAGTAGAAGTACTAATAGTAGTAGTAGCAAAAAAAGTAATAGAAGTCGTTGGAGTAGTTGTAGAAGTAGAACTAGTAGTTGTAGTAGCAATAATAGTTGTAGTTGTAGTTGTTCTTACAATAGTAGCAATTGTACTACTACTAGTAGTAGTTGTAGTTGTAGTAGTAGTAATAGTAGTTGTTGTTGCTGTTGTTATAGTAGTGGGAGTATTAATAGTAATATCGGTGATAGTAATGGTATTAGTAATAGTAGTTGCAATTGTAGTTGTGGTAGGAGTATTAGGAGCGTTAGTATTTGCAGTATTTGGAGTAGCAGTAGTAGTAGTGGTTGTAGTAATAGTAGTAGTAGTAGTAGCAGTAGAAGTAGCAGTGGTAGTAGGGTTGGTAGTAGTAGTTTTTGTTGTTGTTATCGTAGCAGTAGTTGCTATTGTTGTTGTTGTTGTAGTAGTAGTCGGAGGAGTAGAAGTAGTTGTAGCAAGAGTATGAGTAGTGAGAGTTTTGGTAGTAGTAGTAGAGTAGTAGAGTAGTAGTATTAGTAGTAATTGTAGTTATAGTGGTAGCAGTTGTAGTAATCGGAGTAATAGTAGTAATAGTGGTAGTAGTAGAGTAGGAGGGGTAGTAGAATAGGAGTGGGAGTAGTAGAGTAGTAGTAGAAGTCGTAACAATAATTTTATTAGTAGTGGTAGTTGTTGTGGTACTAGCAGTAGTCGTTGTAGCAGTAGTAGAGGCAGTAGCAGTAGCAGTAGCAGTAGTAATACCAGTGGTAGTTATTGTTGTTGTTCTTTAGTGTTGGTAGTAGTAGTGGTAGTAGTAGTAGTTGTTGTTGTTGTTTTAGTAGTAGTAGAAGAAGAAGAAGAAGAAATAGCAGTAGTGGTAGTAGTAGAAGTAGTAGTGGCGATAGTAGTAGCAATAGTAGTAATAGTAGCTGGAGTACAAGCAACAAAAGCAGCAGTAGCAGTAGTAACAATAGTAGTAGTGGTGGTAGTGGTACTAGTAGTAGTAGTAATAGTGGACGCAGTAGTAGTAGTGGTAGGAGCAGAGGTAGTAGTAGTTGTTGTTGTAATAGTAGTTGGAGTCTGAGTAACAGCAGCTGCAGCAGTAGCAGTAGCAACCATAGTAGTAGTAGTAGTAGCAGTAGTTGTAGTCATAGTAATAGTAGTTGTAGTTGTCGTAGTTTTAGTAGTCATAATTATAGCAGTAGTATTGGCATTAGTAATAGTAGTAGTAGTAATTATAGTATCACTGATAGAAGTTGTAGCAGTAGGAGTAGTAGCCCTAGGGGTAATAGTCGTAGCAATAGCGGTTGTAGCAGCACTATTAATTGTAGTTGTAGTAGCAATAGTAGAAGCGGTAGTTGTATTATTAGTAGTAGTAGTAGTACTAGAAGTTGAAATTCAAGTAGTAATAGTAGTAGAAGCAGTAGTAGAAGTAGCGGCAATAGTTATTGCAATAGAAATAGTTGTAGAAGCAGCAATAGTAGCAGCCGCAGTAGTAGTACTAGTAACAGTAGTAGTAGTTGTAGTAGTAGTAGTAGTAGAACTAATAGTAGCAGTTGTAGTTGTTGTAGTAATAGTAGTAGTAGTAGTAGTAGTAGTAGTAGGAGGAGGAGGAGGAGGAGGAGGAGGAGGTGGAGGAGGAGTTGAAGTAGTAGTAGGAGCAGTAGTAGGAGTAATAGTAGTGGTAGGAGGAGAAGGAGGAGTAGTTGTAGTATTAATAAAAGCAGTATTAGTAGTAACAATAATAGTAATAGTAAAAGAAGTAGTAAGTTTAGTAATTGTAGTAGCGTTAGTAGTAGTAGAAGTCGTAGTAGTTGTTGTATTAGTAGTTGTAGTAGCAGTAGCTGTAGTCGTAGTAGTAGTTGTTGTTGTAATGATGGTAGTAGTAGCAGTAGTAGTGGTGGTGGTGGTGGTAGTAGTGGTTCAAATAGCAGTAGTAGCACTTGTAGCAGGAGGATGAGGACTCGTAGTAGTAGTAGTAGTTGTTGTTGTTGTTGTTGTTGTTGTAGTAGTAGTAGCAATAGGCGTAGTAGTAATAATAGTAGTAGTAGTGTTGTGGTGGTGGTAGTAGAAATACTAATAGTAGTAGTAGGAGCAAAAAAAGCAGTAGCAGTCGTTGGAGTAGTTGTAGTAGTAGAAGTGGCAGTTAGTAGCAGTAGCAGTTGTAGTTGTAGTAGCAGTAATTATAGTAGTTGTAGTTGTTGTTACAGTAGTAGCAGCAACAGTAGTAGTAGTTGTAGTAGCAGTAATAGTAGTATAGGTAGTAGAAGCAATAGTACTAGTAACAGCAGCAGCAGTAGTAGTAGTAGCATTGTTGCAGTAGGAGAAGTAGAAGTCATAGTTATAGTAGTAATAGTAGTGGTAGAAGTAGTTGTAGTAGTCCTAGAAACAGTAGTAGAAGTTGTAATATTAGTAATAGTAGTAGCAGCTATAGTAGTAGAAGGAGAAGTAGAGTAGTAGCAGTTGTAGTAGTACTTGTAGTAGTAGTACTAGCAATAGTACTAGCAATAGTAGTTGTAGTAGTTGCAGTAGTGGTTGTAGGAGGTAGAGGAGTAGTAGTAGTAGTAGCAACAATAATAGTAGTAGTCGTGGTAGCAATAGTAGTTGTAGTTCTAGAAGTGGAGTAGTAGCTGTCCCAGTATAATTTTTGTAGTAGTAGCAGAAGTAGTGCAAGTAGCAGTAGAGCGGTAGTAGTAGTAGTAGCAGCAATAGTAGTAAAACTAGTGGCAGTAGTTGTAGTAGTAGGAGTAGCAAAATTTGTAGTACTTGGAGTAGTAGTAGTAGTAGTTGTAGTAGTAATAGTACAAGTAGCAGCAGAGTAGTTGCAGTAGTAGTAGCAGAACTAGTAGTAGTAGGAGAAATATTGTTAGCGGGAGTAGAAGTGGTAGTATTAGCAGTAGTAGTAGTAACAAACGTAGTAGTAGTAGTAGTAGCATTAGTAGTAGTGGTTGTAATAGTATTATTAGTAGTACTGGCTGTAATAGTAGTTGTTGTAGTGATAGTAATAATAGTAGTAGTAGAAGTGGTAGTTGTGGTTGTGGTAGGAGTAGCAGTAGTTGTTGGAGTCAAAGTAGTAGTACTAGTCGTAGAAGCAGTATCCGCTGTAGTAGTTGTAGTAGCTGAAGTAGTAGTGGAAATAGAAGTACATGCATGAGCAGTAGTAGTACAAGAAATAGTAGTTGTAGTAGTAATGTTGTAGTAGTGGTAGTACTAGTGGTAGTAGTGGTTGCTGTAGTAGTAGTAGTAGTAGTAGTAGTAGTAGAAGTAGTAGTAGTAGTAGTAGTACTAATAGTAGTATTAGTAGTAGTAGTAGCTGTAGTTGTAGTAGTAGTAGTAGTTGTAGTAGCAGCAACAGTAGTAACCGTAGTAGTAGTCGTAGTTGTAGTAGCAGCAGTAGTTGTAGCCGAAGCCACCGTAGTAGTAGTATTAGTAGTTGTAGGACCACTAGTAGCTGCAGTGGTAGTAGCAGAAGTAGGGGTGGTAGTCGCTGTATTATTAGTAGTTGTAGTAGTAGTAGTAGGAGGAGGAGTAGCAGTAGTAGTTAGAGTAGTAGTAGTAGCAGTAGAACTAGTCGCAGTAGCAGCCGTAAGAGTAGCCAATAAGTAGTAGTAGTAATATTAGAAGTTGTAGTAGTAGCCATAATAGCAGTAGTATTAGTAGTAGTGGTAATTGGAGTAGTATTAGTAGTAGTAACACTAGTTGTTATATTTGCTGTAGTAGTAGTGGTAGTAGTAGTAGTAATAGCAATATTAGTAGTATCAATAATAGTAGTAGTAGTAATTGAAGCAGTAGTAGTAGGAGCAGTAGTAGCAGTCGAAGTTGTAGTAGTAATAGTAGTTATTGCAGTAGTAGTACTAGTAATAATAGTAGTAGTTGTAATAGGGGTAGTAGTAATAGGAGTGGCAATTGTAGTATTAGTAGCAGTAGTAGTAGTGGTAGTAGTAGTCGAAGTAGTAGCCGTAGTAGTAGTAGTAATAGAAGCAGCAGTAGCAGCAGCAGTAATAGTTGTAATAGTAGAATTAGTAGCCATAGCAATAGTAGTAGAAGTAGAAATAGAACTAGTAGCCGTTGTAGTTATTGCAGAAGTACTATTATTAGTAGTGGCAGTAGAAGTAGTAGTAATAGTAGTAGTAGTAGTAGTAGTAGTAGTAGTAGTAGTAGTAGTAGTAGTAGTAGTAGTAGTAGTAGTAGTAGTAGCAGGAGTAGTAGTAGTACTAGTAGTAGTAGGAGTGGTAGAAGTAGTAGTAGTATTTGCAATAGGATTTGTATCAGGATCAGCAGTAATAGTAGTAGTACTAGGAGTAGTAGTAGGAGTGGCAATTGAAGTAGTAGTAATATTAGTAGTAGCAATAGATGCAGTAGAAGTAGAAGGAGTGGTAGTAGTTGTTGTAGCAATAGCAGTAGTAGTAGCAGTAATAGTAATAGCAGCAGTAGTAGGAGCACTACTTGCAGTAGTAGTAATAGTAATAGTTGGAGTACCAGTTGCAGTAGTAGTAGTAGTAGTGGTGGTAGTCAAAGTAGTACCAATAGCAGTAGTAGTAATCATAGTAGTAATAGTAATCATTGTTGAAGTAATAGCAGTAGTGGTAAGAGTAGATGTATGTAGTAGTAATAGTAGTAGAAGTAGTACTAATGGTAGTAGTAGCAGTAGTAGTACTGGTAGTAGTTATAGTAGTGGTAGTGGTAATAGTAGCCGAAGGTGTAGTAGTTGTGGTAGCCATAGTAGTAGTACAAGTGGTAGTTGTAGAAGTAGTGGTAGTGGTAGTAGTAGAAGTAATAGTTGTAGCAGTAGTAGTAGCAGTAGTAGTAGTAGAAGGAACTATTTTTGTAGCTATAGGAGCAGTTGTAGTAGTAGTAGATGTGGTAGTATAAGTAGTAGTGATAGTTGTAGTGATTGTATAAGTAGTAGTACTAGTAGTTGTAGTTGTAGTAGTAGTGTAGAAGTAGTAGTAGTAGTTATAGTAGTAAAGCTTGTAGTAGTAGTAGTACTCATATTTGTTGTGGTAGCTCGAGTTGTAGTAGAAGTAGCATTAGTAGTAGGAGTAATAGTAGTAGTAGTAATAGTAGCAGCTGTGGTAGTAATAGTAGCAGGAATGGTAGTTCTAGTAGTAGTAGTAGTAGTAGTAATAGTGCTATTAGTAGTAATAGTTGTAGAAGAAGTAGTAGTAGTAGCAGTAGTAGTAGGAGTAGTAAAAGTTGTAGTGGCGATCGTAGTTGCAGTAGTAGTAGTAGTAGGAGCAGTACGAGTTGTAATAGCAGTAACAGTAACATAGTAGTTGTTGTAGTAGTAGTAGTAGTTATAGTTGTACCAGTAATTCTAGTAGTAGTCATTGTTGTAGTAGTACTAGTCATAGTAGTAGCAGCAGCAGCAGTAGTCTAAGTAGTTATTGTATACTAGTATTGTGGTAGTAGTAATAGTGGTTGTAGCAGTAGCAGTAGCACTAGTAGAAGTCGAGGTAGGAGTAATAGTAGTAGGAGTAGGAGTTGGAGTAGTAGTAGAAGTAGTGCTAGTTGCAGTAGTAGTAGTAATAGTTGTTGTGGTGGTGGTCATAGTTGCAATAGTAGTTGTAGTAATAGCAGCAGTAGTAGTAAGAGTAGTAGTAATAGTAATAGTAGTATTAGCAGGAGCAGCAGCAGCAGTAATAGTAGTAGTAGTAGTAGCAATAGTATTTGTAGTAGTAGTTGCAACAGTAGTAGCAGTAGAACTAATAGTTATAGTAGTAGTTATTATTATTGTTGTTGTAGTGGTAGTAGTCATGGTAGTAGTTGTAGTAATAGTAGGAGTAGTAGGAGTAGTAGGAGTAATAGTAATAGTAGCAGCAGTAGCAGCAGTAGTGGTATTGATGCTAGTAATAGTAGTAGTAGTAGTAGTAGCAATAGTAGTATTTGCAACAGCATAGTAGTAGTTGTTGTTCGAACGGGACTAGTAATTGTAATAGTAGTCGTGGCAGTCATAGTCGTAGTAGCGGCAGAAGTAGCAACAACAGCTGTAGTAGTAGTAATATTAGGAGTAGTAGTAGTTGTAGTAGTAGTAGAAGTAGTAGTAGTAGTAGTAGTAGTAGTAGTATTAGTAGTAGTAGTTGTAGCTGCAGTAATAGTAGTAGCAGTGGCAGCAGGAGTAGTGGTGGTAGTTCTAGTAGTAGTAGTAGCATTGGTAGTAGTATTAGTAGTAGTTATAGTAGTAGCAGTAGTAACAATAGTAGTAGTCATAGTAGTTTCTCTAGTATTAGTTGCAACAGTAGTAATAGTAGTAGTAGTAGTCGCCATAGCACTAGTTGTAGTTGTAATAGTTATTGTAGTAGAGCAATAGTAGAAGTTCCAGTAGTAAAAGGAGTAATAATAGTAGAAGTAGTAGCAGTAATGATAGTAGCAGTAGTGGTAGTTGTAGTAGCAGTAGTCATAGTAGTAGTTGCAGTAGTTATAGTGGTAGTTGTTGTTACAGCAGTCGTAGCCGTAGTGGCAGTAGTAGTTGTAGTTGTTGTAGTAGTCATACGAATAGTAGTAGCTGTAGTAATAGTAGTAGTAGGGGTAGCAATTGTAGCAGCAGGAGTAGTACTAGTAGTAGCGACTGTAGTAGCAGTAGTAGCAGTAATGGTAATTATAGTAATAGTAATAGTAGCAGTAGTAGCAGCAGTAGAAGCAGCTGGCAAAGTAGTGGAAATAGTCGTACTAGTAGTGGTAGTAGCAAGAGGAGTAGCAGCAATATTGGTAGCAGTAGTAGCAGTAGTAGTAGTAGTAAGAAAAGTGCTAGTAGTAGTACTAGTAGTACTAGTAGTAGCAGCTGCAGTAGTAGAAGGGGAAGTCGGGAAAGTAGTAGTACAGGTAGTGGTAGTCGGAGAAGTAGTAGTAGTGGTAGTAATAGTAGTAAGAGAAGTAGTAGTAGTGGTAGCAGTATTAGCAGTAGTAGTAGTAGTAGTAGTAGTAGCATGAGTAGTAGCAGTAACAGTAGTAGTAGTAGTAGTAGTAGTAGTAGTAATAGTAGTAGTAGTAGCAGCAGTGGAAGTAGAAATAGTAGTAGTAGTAGTAGTAGTAGTAGTAGTAGTAGTAGTAGCAATTGTAGAAGTTGCGGTAGTAGCAATAGTAGTAGTAGTAGTAGTAGTAGTAGTATTAGTAGTAGTAGTAGTAGCAGTTGAAGCAGTAATTGTGGTAGTAGTAGTAGTGGTGGTAGAAGTAGTAGCAGTAAGAGTAGTAGTAATAGTCGTAGTAGTAATAAAACTAGTAGTTGTCGTACTAGTAGCAATAATAATAGTAGCAGAAATGGTAGTAGTAGTATTATTGGTAGTAGTTGTAATACTAGCAACAGTAATCACAGTAGTAGTAGAAATAGCACTACTAATAGTAGTAGCAGTAGTTGTTGTGACAGTAGTGGTAGCAGTAGAAATAGTAGTAATGGTAGTAGTAGTAGTAGTAGTAATAGTAGTAGTAGTTGTTGTAGCAGTTGGAGAAGTAGGTATAGTAGTAGGAGAAGAAGTTTGTATAGTAGTAGTAGTAGAAGCGGTAGCAGCAACAGAAGCAGCAACAGTATTAGTTGTAGTTGTTGGAGCAGCAGCAGCAGTAGTAGTAGCTGCCGTAGTTGTAGTAGCAATAGTAGAAGCAATATAAGTAGTAATAGAAGTAATAGTTGTAGTAGTACAAGTAGTATGAGTAGTAGTAGTAGTAACTATAATTGCAGCAGCAACAATAGTAGTAGTAGTAATAGAAGTAGTAGTAACATCTGCAACAACAGCCGTAGTAGTAATAACAGTAGTAGCAGCAGTGATAGTTGTAGAAGTAGCAGTAGTAGTATTAGTTGGAATAGCCATAGCAGTAGTATTAGCAGTAGTAGAAGTAGCAGTTGGAGAAATAGTAGTAGCAGCTATAGTAGTAGAGGTAGAAGTAGTAGTAGTAGCAGCCGTAGCAGCCGCATAGTACCAATTCTAGTAGTGGCAGTTGTAGCAGTAGTGGTAGTAGTAGCAGTTGGAGCATCATTGGTAGTACTTGTAGTAGTAGCAACATTAGCAACAACAGGAGGGGGAGGAGGAGGAGGAGGAGGAGGAGTAGTAGTAGTATTAATAATAGTAGTAGTTGTAGCATTGGTAGCTCTAGTAGCATATTTTGCAGAAGTAGTAGTAGTAGAAGTCGTAGATGTAGAGCAGAAGTGGTAGTAGTAGTAGTAGTGGTCGTGGTGGTATTAGTAGTAATAATAGTAGTTGCAGCAGTAGTAGTAGCAGTAGTAGTATTTGTAGGAGTAGCAAAAGTTGTAATAACACAAGTAGTCGCAGTAGTAATAGTAATATGAAAAGTAGTAGTCGTAGCAGTAGTTGCGATTGTAGTAGCAGTAGCAGTAGCAGCGATTGTTGTAGCAGTAGCAGTAGCAGTAGATGGAGCATAAGTAGTAGTAGTAGCAGTAGTAGTAGCAGTAGTCAT